>CAIGRK010242118.1:0-12502 GCA_903798315.1 Fraxinus greggii | reverse complement strand
AAGAAAAAGAAAAACGGCTTAGACGAGCCGAGACAAGCCATAAAGCCATTTGGCTCGGCTCGGCTCGACTTGGCTTATGAAATCAAAAAAAAAAGAAAAAGGGCTTAAAAACGGTTTAGCCTAGCCATAAAGCCATTGGCTCGGCTTGACTTATGAATAATAACCACCAAGTGACTCTTTTATTTATGTAGGAGAAAAAAATCAAAATCGGTTTAGCCAAGCCGAGCCGAGCCGAGCCGAGCCAATATGGCTCGGACAAAAAAAAGAAAAGAAAAAAAAAACAGCTTAGCCGAGTTAAGTCAAGCCATAAAGCCATTTGGCTCGGCTCGACTTATGAAAAAAAACCGCTTTAAAAAAAAAAAAAAGGCTTAGCCGAACCGAGCCATAAAGCCATTTGGCTCAACTCGGCTTTTGAATAGTAACCATCAAGTGTCTCTTTTATTTATGTAGGATCTCGGCTCGGCTTGTGAATAGTAACCATCAAGTGTCTCTTATATTTATGTAGGATGTAGATAGGATAGGATATAACATTCACTCATAGGACTTTAATAGACCAGCCCTCAATTCTCTCTCGTACATACACGCGCTGCCTCTCTTTCTCTCTCACACACACAAATATACAAGCAGAGAAGTTATTGGAATTGCCGCCTTCCTTTTTCTGGAGCTTTAGTCTTCCGTTGCAGCCATACCATGCAGGGTATTGCCTTCTAAGAAGAATTTCAATGGATCCCAAAGCCCACCTGAGGACCGATTCAAACGATCTGACAAATTGATGGGAGCAGGCCCCTTTAGTGCTGGGCGAGGAGGCATACAGTATATTGAAATCCATCCTCGTGCATGGATCTTGTACCCAGATAAAATAACTTCTACGACAAAACCATGAATCCAACCAATCTAATAGCAAAAATTAAAGTTGATTTGAATTGGTAATTTGAAAAGTGTTGAATTTACACTTATCCAAGTCACCAAAAGTTTATATTATCCAAGTCACAAAATATGGTGTTAAAGTTGATTTGAATTGGTAATTTGAAAAGCATTGAATTTACACTTATCCAAGTCACCAAAAATTTATATTATCCAAGTCACAAAATATGGTGCAATGAATTGTCCGAGTGGCAAATCATCTTCACCAATTTCAATTGACTATTAAACCTCAACTGGCGGCAAAGCTATGTTCTGTTCTACTACGAGGTTCTCTTGCTATTTCCTAATTCTTTGTTTAAAAGTGCATTCGATTTTCGGATAAAAGGGAACGAGATTAACGTCTCTCAAACTTCACATGCAAGAAAACTTGAAAAAAGGAAAAACAAGAACGAGAGTTTAAATCAAAGCTTGAATTAATTAATAAAAACTAAAGCACATTTGAATTAACCTATTATAGCTAGTGATCTCTCTCGAGCAACACTAATCTTGTTAATACGTCCGAATTAACTATATCTCTATGTAAATTCACACACATATGAACGCTTTAACCTACAAAAAATCTGACCAGATTTAATAGCTTATAATTATGTCTTGAATTTTTATAATTCCTATTTTATTTATTGCATGAGCATGATATTGACCTATGGTTAATTAAAATATTAAAACAAATAAGTTAATCTTGTTTACTAACAATGGAATTTAAAGTCATTATATTCTTCAAAGAATCCAATGATAAATTGATCGATCATCGTCAAAAGATGAAAATCAAAATTATCACAAACTGGACTCATGAAGAAGGTTGATATTAAAGTCATCGAGTTATCCGAACATTCAAGATAAGAACTTAAAAGACATACGTAAAAAAAAAATCAAGATCAAGAGTTTAAGAGTCGAACGTCAACAAAAGAGCAAGATGAGAGCATAAGAGCTAAGCTTCTAACAAATGTCAAATACTAGGCTTTCTTACATCAATGTAAAGGTATTAATACTTTGATAATTAGCAATGAATGTTTTAACCTCAAAATCCTTCTATGTATTAAAAACAATTTTGCGCATTAAAAATAATTTTATGCATTAAAAGTTATTCTAATACAACGTTTTCATCAAATATAAAAATTACTAAAAAATATTTGAACTTGAAAAATATCTTTTATCTCTAAAGATTAGTTAAAGTACTTTCCAAAAGTCCATGCATTTCAAAACATTCGAATTGGATCAAACGGGGCCAAAACGTAAAATGATCGAAGCTGTCAAGGTGGTTGACTAGCCGAAGGAGGCGGTCAACTGGAGGTGATCGACTAGAAGTTTCCAATGATCCAAAATTTAGCCGTTCTGACATCTAATTTTTACTATACAAACAACTATATTTGTCATCCGGATAATATGCGGTCAACCGGATGAGTCATCTGAACTTAGAGATTTTTAGCGTTTTGAACTCTATAAATATCCTTACTCTTCCACGCTTCACGAGACTTTCAAAAACATCAAAATGATATATATTTTGATAAATTTCTTTAAATTTACATTTACATTCATTTTATTTATTTTTTCATATAAATATTTTTTGATTGATTCAAACTCTTTAATTATTAAATATTTTATTTTTAATTTTTTTTTTAATTTTTTCAATTTTTTTTTTTTTTTTTTTTTACTTAACTTATTTCTATTAATCATAAAAGAGAAATAGATTTTGAAGAAGATATTTGAACTTACATTGCATATATTTCATCTACATCTTCTCATTGAAAATTTTTGATTGATTGAATCAAATTTCTAATTATAATATTAATCAAAGTTTTTCATC
This sequence comes from Fraxinus greggii, assembly GCA_903798315.1. NCBI lineage: Eukaryota > Viridiplantae > Streptophyta > Magnoliopsida > Lamiales > Oleaceae > Fraxinus > Fraxinus greggii. Next base: position 9,774 of record CAIGRK010242118.1, on the reverse strand, counting down.
TAACACTTGAACTATCTTTTTTTGCTATTTATTGAAGTGTTAGTCTTTGTTAGTACTTAACTCATTTGTATCATTTATTAAGAGATAATTTTCATCGCAAAATTATTTACTCTAAACTTGTGGGTCATATTGAGGTCTCGTGAAAGCTCAATAATATAAGGATCAGTGCTGCTTGTTGTAATTCATTGTGTGAGTCATATTAAGATAACGTAAAACTCAATAATGTGGGGGTCATATTGAGGTATCGTAAAACTCAATATTGTGTAAGGATTGATGCTCCTTGTTTGTAAGTCACCGAAAGCGTTGTAAATGGTTCTATTGTATCATAAATCAATCAATAAAATGAAAATACATTACTCCTGCAGGAGAGCTTGGTAACGGAGGATGTACTTCAATACTTTGGATCGAACATCCACAATTGTATAGTTTGCATCATCTTTCCCTTTTACTTATCGCTTTCATATTTGTGGTTAATATTTGAATTAATCTTTTTAGTCTTTACTTGCCTGAATTTAGATTATTCTTTCGAAAAAGTTTTAAAAATCAATTCACCCTCCTATTGGTTAGTTATTTTTGGGCTATCACATGATTCATACATCACCTCTCGTCTCATTATTATCCTTAAATTAATCAATTATTGTCCAGAAAATTGAAATTAACACATTTTAAAGTGGCATGAAGTCATGAAATTTTTAAATATTAAAAACTCTAAGTTACATTGTCATCCTAACACAAAAAGTATTTAGCCACTCATAGGAGTTGTTTGAGACCCATTTTTTTTTTGGGTAGAATAAGTTTTGTAATAGTGATTTTTGGATAATATGTAGTTAAAAAGTAGAGAAAAAGTTTGAGTTTATGTGTAAAATTATTTTATTTAAAAAATATGTGGTTGAAAATGAATTTGAAAGAAAAAATGAGTTTTTTTTATAGAATGCGGCTCAAATAATAGGATAATGTTGAAATGAAATAAATAAGGTTAAAACATATCATCGGGTTTAACTACAATAGATAAGTTAAAAATCACTCAGCGATATTATTTATTTTTCCTACACGAATCCCAATAATGATCCTTCCTTGCTTCCTTGATTATTCTAGTTTCCCGATAATAAATTGATGGTATGTGATTAATTCCAAATTCTTGCACAATTATCGATAGATTTATGCAAATTAGTCATTGAGTCCATTTATTTATGCACCATTCCCTTTTTGTATTTCAATTCAAGTCCTTCAATTTCTAAAGTGTAGAATTTGATCCTAGTGCTGCATGTTTTATCCAAATTTTGTCATTCTTAATCAGATCTCGAGTTTTCATTCCAACGTAATCCAAAATTACAAATTTTAATTAACACCCCCCAATTTCAACATTTGTTCGTCGTTGAAAAAAGTATATACGTAAGTAGACTTTAATCAATTATACTCAACTCAATAAAAACAATTGAATGTTTCCTCAAAGTGTATATCATATTCACAAAATTTAAATGAGTTAAGGAAACACAAGAATCGAACATTATTTTAAAAACTCCACATATCATATATCTAGATTTTGAGAGTGTGTGTGTGTGTGTGTGTGTGTGTGTGTGTGTGTGTGTGTGTCCGTTAAACATTCTTAATTCCACCGATGCTACTCGAATTAAGTCATGTATTTCAACTTCCAAAGTTTTTTTCCCAAACAAAACCAAATCCAAGTAATTTCAATTTTAATCAGCCACTCTATTACCTCCCAATTCCTAATCGATGACTAAGACTTAATCGGACAGAGGCATCACATATAGTTGTTTTGTTGCTACCTCAACACACTAGTGTGTGTTACTTTTCTTCCTTTTTATTTTATTCATTTTTATTTTTTTTTGGTTTTTGGGATCTTTTGAATTTTTGAATGTAGTTTTCACTCTACACTATAGGTAGACCTGGACAAAAATAAAAAATAAAAAAATGACCAAATCGATCGAATCACACCGGCTTGAGACGATTCAGATTGGTTCTAAACAATAAATTGGGTTGGTTTGGATTTTTAACCAAAACTGGATTGGGTCGGTTATGGGTTAAAATATCAACCTGCTTGTTAACCGAATCCACTTACAATTTTTTTAGTTTAAAAATAAGAAATAAAAATAAAACTTTAATCTCATATTTTCTCCCAATCTCTCATGTTCTGTTCTCCTTCGACTGTCGTGCCAAAGCCAATAAGAATAAGGGACTGCTGGACATGGAGAAGAACTTGCGATCGCCGACTCGCCGCTTATATCGCATGCGAATGGAGTCAGGTGTGGACCTTGTGCGGTTTTTTTTTTTTTGCTTTAATCAAGTTCGTAAATACTTTTTCCTTCATTGTTGACATTATAGTACAAAACTAGTTAAATTACTGGTATATTGAGTTGATAAAGGAACTTCTTGTTTATAATTGCCTAATGAAAGCTTAGACGTGTTTCTTTTGGCTAGTTGAAATTTAAATATGTTCACTGTCATTTCACAAATCTTCCGCTATTAGTTTTGTTGACCCGAAAAATTGACGTCGACATGGACAACAGATGCCCGTCCCACTCACGCTAACCCAAACAAATTTCAGCGCGTTTTGTCTGGTGTACTAGAAGGAAGCGAGGGAAAAACGTGAACGAGGGAGATGCTTCATGGCGTGAGACACAAGTGTTCGAGCACCGACGGATGAAACAAATATGATTACGCTAGCAACAATCACGGGTCAAAAATGCCTATAATTATCTGCTAAAGATCAAGTTAACAGTTATGGAACAAGCAAGATGATATATAGAGAACCTCTTCTCTTGGATGTATGTTAGAAAAAATGCTTCCAAGGATATTTTGTATATTTATTCACAAATTTCCCTAAAAAGGTCCCTGCTCATTTACAAAGATTTTGTATTTATATAGTGTTTTGCCTAATGTGGTGTCCATTATATCAGAACCACGTGACCTCATCTTCTTGACTAAAACTTCACATCACTGTCTATCATATAATAAATACATTGACAACGAGTCAGCCACCGACACATTAGCGGCACACCTGACAACCTTTTTTACAAACTTTAAATTAATCATTCATAAAGATTGTCTATTAATCTTTTAAGAGACAGCTTTAGCCTTGTCGGAGGAAGCTTTCTATAGGTCTTCTGTGAAGAGCTTCGTCGTCTTCTTCGACTTCTTTAGGCAGCACTTTGGCCATCTAGGCAATGCTTCGGCACAATAGCTTCAACCATTCACTTGATCTCTTAAATTTGACCAATAGACTCTTTGATGACTCCTTTCTACATGGATTGCTACATGGAATTTTGACTTTAGCCTCAGTGGCGAGCCAAAACAATAGTCCTCCCAAGTCCAGGCATGATTATTTATGTAATGCATGGACATGTAAGTACAAAATTTTTGGTCTAAGTATAAATATTTATATTATAGTTAGAATTTAAATATACCCGACTTGCACGAATTACCTATTGGTGTTGTCCGAAGCTGTTTTATCCGAAGTGGTTTTATACATCCGAAGCCTTACTCGAACTAATTGAGGTGAAGAGACTCTGAAACTTGCAGGGGCTCAATTCACTACTTGTGAGGAGACGTGTTTGGGAAACACGAGGCATTGTCATTATTTCAAGTGATTTGCTATTTTTGTACGTTTTCAAGAAAAATAGATGAACCGGGTCATCTTCTCATACATGCAACCGTCACCGCATTTAACGCACAATGATGGTTATTGTGCGCACGTCTTGAGAAGTTTTAGGTGCATAATTACGTGTGATGAAGATGCTTTGATTTGGACCGTAGAAGACAAAGCGGCATACTAATTGAGTGGCTCAGATTTAAACCTTAAATGAACGGTCAGAAAGTCCAGACCGACATCTAACGACTAGGATGAAGAGCTTCTGCCTTTAAAAGGCAACATTTCATGGCAAAAAACAACTTTTCCTTTCACTTAGTTAGCATTCGTATCTTCAAAAATCTCTTATTTCCTTTCTTTTTCCTTAGCAAATTTCTCATTTCCGGTGATTCTTCTTAACAAAGATTTTTCATTTCTGGTGATTCTTCTTTACCACTCATCCATTTAATTTCAGTATCTTTAAAACTTTTTCTAAAAATCAATGGAACATTCTCTACGGGGGGGATATAAATCTCAGTGAAGTAGCTGTTGAGATGGGTGCACAATTAACCAACACGGTTGACCTGGTTTGAGCCATCTAAATCGGGCAGAGTGTTTTTCCTTTAGGGGAGGGTAGGAGAAACTTCGAGATACCTTGCGGGTAGCCAAAATCCCTGCAACAATAAATCCATCACACTTAGCCTATCTTAGGGAAAAATATTGTATCCCCTATGATATAGAACTCCTATCCCCACTTCTGAAGAGTGATCCTGTTTTCCTAAATAGGGTTATGTTGCTGTCAGTGAGTTCCTTTTGATGGCGGGCCCTCGGCTTGCCATCCACCCATTCCTTAGGGTTGTTCTGAGGTTGTACGGGCTGGCTCCCACCCAACTCATTTCAATGCTTGGGCCCAACTAGTGGGAATCTATTTTGTGTGGAATGAGACTTTTCTTAGAAAGGATATGCCCCTCCATGTTTTCCAAACCATTTTTCAACCCCGGGTTTTGGGAAAATGGGATTCCAACAGATGGTATTCCCTACGTCCGTGGGGGTCATATTCTCTGCTTCCATCAAAGGATGGAAGGAGACGTGGTTCTGGGTGAGGGAGAAATGGGAGGAGTGTGAGGGTAATAGTCCTCCACGTGAGAGTTTCGACCTCTTACTTCGAAGATCATGAGTGTTGTACCTAGCTTTTGATTTCTAAGTGTTGAAGAATTTGATATTAACCTTTTCTTGATGTCTTATAGGGTCTGTTGAATGGTTTGAGTTCAGCCGAGAAGAGTGAAAGGTTCTTGTGAACATATACCGACTCCTCTTATCCTCTCGCAAATTTGAGCGTCTCATTCTTTTTACACGATAGTTTGAAGATTTCGGTCTATTGGCCCGAAGAGGTAGTGCTTCTTCACTATAAATCTTATTCACTTTTTTTTTTTTTGCATAACCGTCGCTAACTTCATCTTTTGCCTTTGTAGAAAATTTTGAGAAGATGAGGCATCTCACGCCTGATATGGCTACTATATTGGCTGCTACATGCACCTTCGGGAGAAAGAAATTGAAGCCCTCATCTGTTGCGCCATGAGGGGGACATGCGACCTCCCGTGAAGGACAAGGGGAAGAAAATAATGGAGGAGGTCCCCAAAAGAAAACACCGTTTCTCTGCCATTTGAAAGTGGGTGGATGAACGCCCCACCCCACGATCCGAGGTCCCCATTGCGGAAAAGTGATGGCGGCCTCCATTGCTGCAGCCACAAAGGAGTAGAAGAGGTCAACTGCAATAGAGCCCTCACGGTAGGATCCTTCTAAAAGGACGAAGACTCCAAGCGACTACACCACTTTCGTCGAGACCAATGACGTGGTGCACATGGTCTCCTGTATGGTGAGCCAGGTGGTGAGGGCCTTCTATGTGGCCATAGACGTTGAATCGCTCTTTAAAAACCTTCGATGTAAAAATAAAGAATTTGTAAATAAAGCCTCTCAAGCCGAGAAGGCTGCTAGCATGGCAAAGGCCGAGGCTGAGGCGTCGAAGAAGCTACTGGCTGAGGAGTTTGTGAAGATCGTTTTTGCCTTAACAGAAATTGAAAACTTGAAGAAGGAGGTCCACTTACCTCAAAGTGAGGTGGCCTCTTTGACGAAGCGAGTGGAGACTTCTGACGCTCATCAGAAGCTGGCGACTAAGGCCCCGGAGAAGGCCAATAAAGAGAATGCTGCTTTGAAGTAATAGGTGGAGGTTGAATAATAAGAACTCTGGCTTGACAGAGAAAGTTGAGACGGTAAGGCAGGAGGCTCAATCGACCGATGAAGATGTTGTAAAACATTACATCGCAAACTTTCACTTGACGGAGGTGTACCAAAGTTTTGTAAAGTACTGGCGGAGGTACGCCTATACCGAATTGGTGGAGTGGATTGAAGTCAACTCCTAAACCTTCAACACTTCTGAGTTGAGGTCACAGTTTCTGGATGAAGGAGAACAAGAGCCTCAATGCGATAGTTCCTTTTGTAGCTAGCAGATGGTAGCTACGTGATCGAGATTGAAGATGATGCAACTCAGGAAACTTCTGATGTCGTGACTCCTAATGTCATACTTCATTTTGTAGCTCTCCATCCCCCAGTTGTATTGCAGATATGTTTCATTTTTTTTACATTTTCGATGTAAACTGCCTCGGCCAACAATTGTAAATATTTATTGAATTAATAAAAAATTCTTTTTTTGCTTATATATTTGTGTTATTTACTTTTTTTGTACTTCGTGCATTGCAATGTCTTTAAGGTAGCTCAAACTAATTGAATAATACAAAGGTGGTCTATCTTAGGATCCAACTCTTCGTCGAGGTGCCCACACTTCTCTGAATAGGGATAGCTCATCTAGGTAGATGCACTTTATTTTTTCAGAAACTTGACTTAATGATAACTAAAAAGCAATTTAATTTAATAGGATGTAATCTTCTTGGGCATAAGGTTGAGCAGTTCACCCCATGTTGGGGCTTCTTTAACAACTTTCGTTGTTAAAGGCGCGTTCTGCACTTCACGAGTAAGGAAGTGGTCCATTTTCGGATCCACTCGTCGTCGAGGTGCACACGCTTCCCTACATAGGGATGGCTATCTATGCATAGGCTTCCCCTTTGATTTTTATCAATAGGGTGCTTTAGTGTTTTTTACCTTGTGCAAATTTAACATAGATTGCAAACGTTCTTACCCGCCCATGTCGAGGCTTCCTTAACAAATTTTTGTTCATAAAGGCATATGATACACTTCGTGAGTAGGGAGGTGGTCCACTTTGGGGATCCAGCTCTTCGTTGAAGTGCCAACGCTTCTCTACATAGGGACTGTTTGTCTATGCAAAGGCTTCCTCTCATGACTTTTGTTGCTCGGGAGGTATTTATAATTCACGAACACTTAATAAATGCTAATTTTATTGAATCAAACAATGTACAAACTGGATATTTATATTATCAATGGTAGTACTTCTGTAGATGCTCCGTATTCCATGGATTAGGCTATGCCTTTCCATTCATATTTTCAATTTTATAGGTTTCGGGCCAAACGTCTTCCTTGATGCGGTAGGGGCCTTCCTAATTGGGACCAAGGGTTCCTTCACCGTGTTTATTGGAGGATAGAAAACCTTTTGAAGTACCAATTCATTCAAACTAAATGACTTCTTCTTCACTTTGGAATTGTAGTATCTAGTCATTTTTCGTTGATAAATGGCCAATTTCGCTTGAGAGTCGTCCCTCATTTCTTCAATGAAGTCTAGCTCACATCTCCTTAGCTCGTTTTTTGATATTTCATTGAAATGAATTTGATGAGGAGATGGTAGGCCTACTTCGACTGAGCTCACGGCCTCGACCCTGTAATCCATAGAGAAAGGAGTTTCTCCTATAGCAGTTCTGCTTGTAGTTTGAATGGCCCATAGGACTTGGGGTAGTTCATCAAGCCATTCCCCTTTTGAACCATCTAGTTTTATCTTTAACGTGTACTTGATTGTCTTGTTAATAGCTTCGACATGCCCATTTGCCTGAGGGCGATGTGGGGAGGAGAAGTGTTTCATAATGCCCAACTCATCGCATAAGTTTCCGACCTTCTTATTATCGAACTGTCATCGATTTTTTGAAACAATCGAATGGTGAATTCTAAACCTACAAATGATGTTCTTCCATAGAAATTTGAAAGTATTGGGTTCAGTAATTCTAGCGATGGGAACGGCTTCTACCCACTTGGTAAAATAATCTATGGCGACGTTCACAAAGTTGGAATTTTCCCTCCCTTTAGGAAGGGGACCAGTAAGATCTATTCCTCATTTAGCAAATGGCTAGGGACTGGAAACAACGCTTAACTCCTGAGAAGGCTACCTCTGAATTGTTGTGAAGCACTGACACTTGTCACATCTCTGGCAAACTGCTGCGCGTGCTTTTTTCAAGGTGGGCCAATAATATCCTTGTGTCAACACTTTTTGTGCCAAGTACCATCCTCCAGTGTGATTATCATATACCTTTCATGAATCTGTCGGAGCACATAGTTGGCTTGTTCTCCACCTATGCATCAAAGTAAGGGCAACGATAATCCTTGTTTATATAGCACATCATCTTGGAAGAAGAAGTGAGCAGCTCACTTTCTGAGCTTCTTTGCCTCCTCTTTTTCAGAGGGTAATGTCTGGGTCTTGAGAAATGATATAATTGGCTTCATCCCCAATGGAGTATTTTTGACCCATATTATTTCTCTACCAGTAGCCTTCGAGGGCCTATGAAGATGCTCTATGGGCACTATAGTGAGTAACTCGAGATCTTTGCTACTTGCCAATTTTGATGGGGCGTTGCATGAACATTCTCTGAGCATGGGATTTGTACCAACTCAATTTTTTCAAAAGCATTGATGAACTCCATAACCAATTTCAAATAAGCAGTCATGGAATTATCTCTGGCGAAGAACCATGGACCTGGCTAACTACTAGTTGGAAGTCACTGTTAATCATGAGCTTTTTAGCCTGCATTTCCCTAGCCAACCTGAGACCGACAAGGACCGACAAGGAGGGCCTCATATTCTGCCACGTTATTGGTGGCTGTGAACCCGAATCTTATAGGACATGTAAGCTTATGTCCTTTGGGGCTAACAAGAACCACCTCTGCTCCTGATCCAGTGTCTCCTAACGATCCATCAAACAAAAATGTTCCATGTGGGAGGTTCAACGAGTTCCGTCTCCTCTCCCATTTCTGGAATAGGAGTGAACTCTGCCATAAAATCTCTTAAGCCTATCCTTTGATAACAACTCTTGATTTAAACAAAACATCAATCTCGTTGAGTTCTACAACCCACTTTGATAAGTGTCTTTTTACATACTCATTTTACTGTCAAAATATAGAAAATTGTTGGTTAATATGTTGAAATATGACTTAATTCTATGCAATTTATGTTTGTAGGACAACATGATGAATGTAGCGGAATTGGGAAGAAATAAGGAAAACGGACCAAAATGGAAGAAAATGAAAGTTTGAGGACCAAATTACGAATACTCAATAGTTGATTTGGACCACAAGAAGATATTTTGAAGATTTCTAGGAGACAATTGGATGTAATTAGAACTCAAAAAGGAATGAAATATGATCAAAATATTATCAAAATCAATTTCCAATTCGCACAAGATATATGCCAGATTTTTAACCGAAAATTGAGACCCATTTTTGGCATAGTAAACATCTGAATTGGAAGAAATATATTTCTATCAATGTTGTAGCCCTTTCGGTTACCTTTTTAACTACTTGGCATTGCCTAAATCGGATAGCAAGAGTGAAAGTTATGTCCAAAATACTGACTGTTGTGCAGACATAAAAAATTCGCTTGCGAAGGCAACTTTTCTTATTCGATTGGAACTCTTTTGGAAACCAATTTGGACGTGATTTTCATCAAATTTTCGACTCCTACAAATACTTAACAACAAAATACATATTGGGGATGCCTCCATACAATTTTTCTCTAATCTTTTGGCTCAAGAACTCAACAATTCTAGGTTTAGATTTTCTCTTCATAAATTTATTTTTAAATTGGTTTAACTCTTATTAGATTTTTCATAGACATTGTCATGCTTTTTCTATCAAACGATCGAAATGCATGTTGAATTTCAATTTCATTTAGCTTATTGTGTGATTATTTACTGCATTATGCTTGATTATATGGTTGATTTATAATCTGATTTCAAT
>CAIGRK010242113.1:0-20308 GCA_903798315.1 Fraxinus greggii | reverse complement strand
GTTGTTGACTTAAGAGCTAATTGTTTGTTTTTGAACTGCTCCTAACAGTTTTCTTTAGTGCAATCGATATAGAAGTATGAACTACATTAATAACTAATTAAGAGCATGTCAAATCGAAGGTATAGGCATTGATAAAAGAGATAGACATAGCTTCCAAAAACTAGTACATCTATGTAGGGTTGGAAGTATGCAGAATTGTCTCAAACCTTTGGTGTAACGTACCATATATTTTTTGCAATATATTGATAATTATTACTGTAGAGATAAGTTCCTTAAAACGGAAACTAGAAAATTATAACTTATTACAATGTGTAGTTTATTCTTATTAATCACTGGCCCAAGAAAGAATTTTCTTTTATGACTACATGGAGGTTATTCTTATATAGAATTTCAATCTTATTGTGTAACGTAGCAAATTTATGATTCAGAGTTTTGCTTTCAAGGAATTAGTGGCACTTTTCACACGTGAAACACTAATACCATTTACTTCATTTAGGCTTGAGCTGAGTATGTGGGAAAGTTTACTGATTATTGATTATGCTTGTGTAACCGCATCTATGAGTAATTATATATTTTTTATATAATTCCATTCGTCGTTTGTGGCAAAAAGGGAGAGATTTAATTTTAGTCATGGCGTTTTAGTCTAATTAGCCATGGCATTTTAGTCTAATTTAACTGCTTTTTAGGGAAAGTTTGCAGTAAGGGGGACATGATAGTATTTTATAATAATATTGAGAGTTTTGCTTCATTGAATGCTTAATTTTTTTGAGTTATGATATTTTGTATTATTAAAGTTTTAGTTGGTATTTTGATTAACGTTAATATTACTTCTCAATCTAGTTAACATATTTATGATAGTGTATTTCAATTGATATATTTCCTATTTCAAATGCTTTTATATTTGATATTTGAGTTGTTGATTTCAGAAAAACGTGTTTAACAAGGAATACAATAGACAATCATTAATTTGAGTTTGAGTTTGGGTATTAGTTTTGTTTTTTACTTCCTTAACTTATATTGTATAATTTTGTCACATAATGCTAAAGGGGGAGATTATTAGGTTTTAAGTTGTATTGGCAATTCTTTAGATAAAATGATTATTATAAAAGAGTTGTAAAATTCAATGAGTATTTTGGGGTATCGTATAGGTGAATTAGGAGTTTTTGGTTTTGAGTATGGAATATGGAGAAAGAGTCGCACGATTTAGCTAGCCTGCTGCCAATCTAATACTCGAGCACCCAAAATAGAAACATTGTCATCCGTCTATCGCTCGAGCGATGCACCTGCAGCTAGCCTAGCGTTCCAGCGATGATGTTTTGCAAGAAATTTTAATTTGCGATTTTCAAGAATTCTATTTATCATTATAATACATCCTCATAACATCATTTCAAAATCCAAGAACATATCCAAACATTGAGATTGAACATTTGATTCTTAAGATTAATCAACCATAAGTTGAGAAAAACATCAAATTCAAATAATCTAAAACCCTCACTTCCTAAATATAATCAGGAAGGTATTTTCTCAATATTTTTCAGATGTTTCTTAAAATTGAAGGAGGTTGGACTAGAAGCACAGGAAGAGTACAAAAATAAGGTGTTCTTGGTGATCCACAGAAAATAAACAATTCCAGAAGGTCGAGAGCAGGTGTGAATGAAACACGTTCCAGCAGATCTTGGAGATCGCATGAATTAAATTAGCAAGTTTAATAGGTTTTCCAGGCTGAATTATACTGTAAGTTTTTATTGTCTATAGGGGAAGTTACTGGCTTAATCCCGGAGATTTTACCAAATTAAAAGTTTTCTCCATTATTTACTGCTTTATTTATTATTATGAGAATTCAACATATGATAAAATTGACTTAATTGACTAAACATCTAGAATATTTAAAATGTGACTTGTTACTTTTAATTGGTAATTTTAATTCTGCGTTATTCACCTATTCACCCAATCTCTAGGTGATTTTAGAGTCGAACTCATAACTTTCAGGAACATTTTCGATTTTTGTCAAATATGGATAGTATCTGATTGGATAAGCCTTCGTTGTTAGCAATGAAATTCATTTTAGGAGTGGGTATTTTAATAGGAATCGAACCTTCCAAATCGAATCAGAGGTTCTTGAAAAAATTAAGAATCAAAATCGAGAATTGACTAGGTTCTAGATGGTTTTTGGTTCTCTAACTGCAACTGTGGATACCCGATTCTAATATTGAATTTATCATTTTATTTATTTATTATGATTTATTTACTCTGAGACCCGATTGGATGCAAAGGAACCAATGTGATTGAAAGTAAAGTTGACAATGTTGATTGTTATGCTGATTTTAGGTGAATAAATTTATGTTATTTTTAGCATATGTAGAATCTAGTATTTTTTTAGTTTTGGGTTCTAGTTTTTGGTTTATTTCGTTGGGTATGTAATTTGGTGGCATATTTTATTGGATGTTGTATATTATTATGAAAGATATTGGATGTTGTTTGGTGGTTTATTTATTGTAGATTAAGTTATTATTGAAAAATGTATTTGGTGACATGTTTTATTTTTATATTTTTGCTAAAATAATTTGTATTGTCAGCTTGCATTTTTTTTAAAAATGTTGTGGGTAGAACCTTCTGAACCAGAATCGACGGTTCGAGTTTGTTTCTAGCAATTATGTGGAGCCGAAAAGTTCCATTTATTAAATATTTGAAGTATAATTGGTGATTCAAGATATTGAAATACTCGTACAGATCCACTGGACATCCATGCCTAATTCCTCTTATAAACTTTTATCAATAAAATCCTTAGATTTATTGATTGTGATCGGTATTATCAAAGTCTTAAAAAATGTGTATGATTGAGTGGAAACAGATCGAATTAAGATGAAATAGATCGGTATTATCAAAGTCTAAGCAAAATGCAAAGCAAATCTACGCAAGATCCCACTCCACTTCGCATCTTCCATTTACATGTGTCCTTCGAGGCGATTGAGCGAAGCCCTTTGACCCTTCGTCTGAAGTGATTCCTATCAAGGCGAGGCAATATCTTCTACTGCAATTTCAAGGCAATTGGCATCTTCCACAGGCATTGCCTTGGCCAAGATACTCTTTACATCTAACAAAATTGATAGAGTTGTATTAAATTCGCACAATTAACATTTCAAGTTTGCAATCCTATAAAGGTTACAGGCTTAGAGTGGCTACTTTTCAGCTTCTAGTCAGATAGCTACAGGCCTATGACGATGACATAGTTGAACTTGATCATTAGGTTGAGGCCATGTATTAAGCATTCAATAGCCACTAGCTCTTCTCTCATGTCATAAATACTCACACTTGCTGACTACCAAAGGTTATATACTCCTGGAAACGAATGGAGTTGGAATCTCTAGACAATATCATCCCATCAAATTTCGATGTCAACTAATATCTATTATTCCTTTGCCTACGAGACGTGCCATGTGATAGTCAGCTAAGTAAAAAGTAAAGCAAGAGATCAAGTAAAATTTGCACTCCATTTCACCTCACCCTTCACGTGTGCCTTCGAGGTGAGAGGTGAATTCTTTGAGTGCGTCGTCCAAAGGGATTACTTTCAAGGCGAGATGTCACCTCCTGCTATAGTGCATTTTCGAAGCGTCTGGCATATTCTTTGAAGGGCATCTTCTATAAGCATAACCCCGGCTAAGATACTTCGTACGTATAGAATAACCCCGGCTAAGATACTTCGTACGTTAGACAAATTTGACGTCCCAGCATTATACATGTTCAATTAACCGTTCATTTTAACCACACATTTCATAAAATTCATAACCTTTATAAGTTTTCAACTATAAAATTCATCAATTTTTATACAAATTTGCTAAAACTTTTATCATAAACTTAATCCTTATTAATTCACTGTAAATATATCTTAATTTTCTCTTAAACTCAAATCAAGGACAAGTTCTGAATTTCCAAAAATACCCTCATGCAACTAAACGGATAAATACGACTAGTTCCCTCCCTCGGCGCAAAATTCCCACTCTTTCTCGTAAGGTTTCTGTAATGTCGCGCCTTTTAATCCACAATCCAATCTTCACAAAATCATGTTCAATTCCAGCCTCTAGAAGATCCACACGATGGATTTATCCAGTTGCGTTTATGCCACTCCTTCACCCGCCACACCGGATTATTGCCCCCAGCACTTGCCATGGCCGGAACACTATAATCAAATGTATGGCGAACCCTAGGAGAGTGAAAATGGTGGCGAAGCAAATTAGGAGAGAGCTATCTGATATGTTACTCACTGATAAGGTTTTGCAATATGCGGTTTTGCCCGAAGCTGCTTTGGGCGCGGATAGATATCTGTCCTCACTTACTACTATCAGTGATGTTGAAGTTTCAGCTGATTTGCAGGTTAGATTTTTTACTGGTGAGAGTTTTTAGTTATGCCTTGGATTATTAATTGGCTAGGTTGCAAGGGTAAGTTAATTTTTTGAGTTTCGAAAATGTTTCCTTGAGTTTTAGAAGAGCTTTGGTTTCCGAAACCTGGACAGAAAACAAAATGCTGCATTTTAGAAGTTTCGTGCAACATAGATTATTAGTACAATTGTGGGGGTTGAATTTTGATATATTCGTTAATAATAGAAGACTTCAATAGATGGGTGATTTTGTTGTCAAATATATGTGGAATTTTCAAGGCAAATGATGTGAATGTTCAATTGCAGCAGGATTTGGTTTGAGAGACACGAGTGGGTTCAAGGTCCAAGTATTTTATTAAAAGTATCTGGTAGAAATAAGTCTTTTCCATTGAATTTCTAGGATTTTACTGTCTCAATAATACACCCTTACTACATAGTTAATGATCTGTAATTCATTTATCAATTATAAATTCTTATTCGGAAGCGGGTGGGTGTGGGGGATCAAATTCTTTTTATTGTGCAAAGGAACAAAATGATTGAATATTATTCACTCCAGAAATGGAGATACATTCAGCTTTATAAATATACACAGTTAACTAACTCTAACTTACTCCATCTGTATACTAGCTAATTCCAGCTGTCCAAACTAATGCTAACTAACTTGAAGTTGCTTAGTAGCTGTTACTAACTGTTACATAAGTTTTAATACTCCCCCTCACGATGGTCTATGGAGATTAATGATTGCCATTTTGGACAATAAAGGGAATAGAAGTGAGGCAGGTAGAGGCTTCGTGAAGATGTCAGCAAGTTGGTGTTCAACAGGTAGTAGTTTGATGAATCCATCATTGATCTTGTCCCGGATGAAATGACAATCTATCTCTATAGGTTTGGTGCGCTTGTGGAATATAGGATTGTTGGCAATGTGAATTACAACTTGGTTATCACAAAAGGTGAGTGCTGGTGTAGTTGAAGAGATTTGAAAATCTTGAAGCAATTGATGAATCCATACAATTTCATTGGTTGTGGACACCAACGCACGATATTGTGCTTCAGCTGATGATTTGGACACGCTGGTCTGCTTCTTAGCTTTCCTGCTTCTTAGCTTTCCAAGACACTAAGGAATCCTTAAGAAAAAAACGAAAGCCTGTGACACGCTTTCTTGAATCTAGGCATGAACCCAGTCTACATCTGCAAAGGCTTGGAGCTGTAGGAATGATTCTGCAGAAAATATAAGACCTTGTCCTGGAGTGACTTTGAGATATTGTAACAGATGATGGACAGCATTTAAATGAGGCCTCCGGGGCTGAGAAACAAATTGACTGAGTTTGTGGACAGCAAATGTGATATCAGGCCTTGAATTTGTTAAGTAGACGGCCCAACTAGCCGTTTATACAAAGAAGCATCATCTAGTACCTCCCCCTCATATGAACTCAATTGCACTTTAGGATCCATTGGTAAGATGGCAGGTTTGCATGCCAAAAAACTAGTTTCTTCAAGTAATTGGAGAGTGTAATGGCGTTGGGATAAGACAATTCCCTTGTTTGATCTAGGAATCTTCAAACCAAGATAGTACTTTAGTTTACCATGATCTTTGAGCTTGAACTGTCCATGTAGGAACTTTTTTTAAAAAATCATTGTCTTCTGATTCGAACCATTGATGACAATGTCATTAACATACACTAATGAGGCATAATCATTACGAGAAGCTTTAGTGAACAGAGAATAGTCAGACTTGGATTGGTGAAGTGCATGAAGTAAAAGAGCCTGGGAGAGCTTTGAAAACCATTGCCTGGAGGCCTGCTTGTATCCATAAATTTATTTATGTAGCTTGCAAACCAACTGTTCCCTTTGCTTGCCAGCAGGAATGTGAGGATCATGACCCAAAGGAAGGTCCATATACATTTCCTCAAAAAGATATCCATGTAGAAATGCATTATTGACATCTAGTTGGATGATGTGCCATTTGTTGATAGCTGCATTGTTTAAGAGAATGTTCATTGTAACTAATTTAGCAACTGGCGAAAAAAATCTTAATGAAATCTAACCCCTCTTGCTGCGTGTAACCTTTAACCACCAAACGTGCAATATTGCCATCAAGATTGTATTTAATTTTGTATATCCACTTGCAACCTATGGTATGTTTGCCTTTAGGTAGAGTGGTAACAGTCCACGTGTTATTCAATTCCATTGCAGCCAATTCAGAAGCCCTAGCTTCATTCCAATGATTAAACTTCAGTCTCATGATATAATTGATGTTCAAAGTTTGAGTAAACATTGAACAGATAAATGTTATGAGAAGGAGAAAATTTTTCATATGTGAGATATTATGTAAGGGATAGGCTAATGAGGAAGTAGGGGGCTGTGTATTTTTCAAGATGTTGCACTGAAAATCCCTGAGATAGGAGGGTGGTTTGCAAGTCCTAGTAGATCTTCTAGGAATGGGAGATGATGATGGGTTAAGATCAGAACTTGGAGGACATTCTACGGGCAAATGAGTAGGATTGATGATAGCATTATCAGTAAGGTCATCAGTTGATCTAGGAATGGAATGCTGACTGTGGAAATCAGATGCAGGTTTAGGTATTAAGTCAGAGAATGGATCAAGCAAGTCAGATGTGTGTGGGATAGATTGTAAGAGAAAAATATGCTCATGAAATATGACATCTCTAGAGACAAAAGTATTTGGAAGTGATATCATACAATTTGTATCATTTGATACCAGGTGGATAACCAACAAAGACACAAGCTTTGGCTCTATGATGGAATTTTGTGCAGTGAGACTGAGGAGTGAATGCAAAACATAAGCATCCAAACACTCTGAGTTGGCTATTATCTACTGGGGATTCATATAGTAGTGAGGATGGAGTCTTGTTTTGCAGAATTGGTGAGAGTGTTCTATTGTTGAGGATTGTGGCTGTGAGCACACATTCACCCCAGAATTGAATGGGAACTTTGAGATTGAAGAAATAGAGCTCTAGCTACATTAAGTAGGTGTTGGTGTTTTCTTTCGACAACTGAGTTTTGTTCAGGCCTTTCTACACAGGAGAACTGGTGGATGACAGCCTTTGAGTTGAAGAATTCTATTAATTGCAATTTGGGAGCATTGTCAGACCTGAACATCTTGATTACTTTGTGAAATTGAGTTTCAATTAGACTGAAAAACTTGAGAATGATAGAATGAACATCAGGCTTTTGTTTCATAAGATAAATCCATATGAACCGAGTACTATCATCCACTAATGTGAGGAAATATTTGTGGCCAGCTTGTGTTGAGACATTGTATGGTCCGCATACATTACAATGGACCAGATCAAAAGCGTTAGGAGACAAGTGATTATTTGAAACAAATGAGAGTTTTCTTTGTTTAGCTCGAGGACAAATTGAGCATGGAAAATTGTCTTTATGGCTAACACTTTTAAACTGCAACTGATCTTTCAACATCTCCAATCTTTTAAAAGACAAATCACCAATTCTATGATGCCAAATGTAGGTAGTCACATTATTTATACAGAACTGAAAGAGATACAAGAAGTCTTACAAGAATTACAATTATTATGGAGTATTGAATCTACTGAAGCTGCACAGTGATATAAAGATTAACAAATCGTTCACCCTGCCAATCGCCTTCAAGCTGTGTAGGTCCTCAACACAACATAGTAATTTGTGAGAAATCTGATACTTATATGTGAACCCTTGATTATTGAGCTAATAGATAGCGGGTTGAACTTGAATTGAGGCACATACAGGATATCAATAAGATTGAGATTGAGATCACGGAGATTTCAATATTTACAAAGATTATGGTTTATTACCATATTTATGTATATATATTGTAATTAAGGTAGTAATTACAGTTTACCTAAATTGTATCATATTACCATGTACATATGTCATATTCATCTATATAATACATTAATTCATCGCTCGCCTTTAGAATTCATCGCTTAATATAAGGTGAGTCAAAAATCAAATGTTGAGCATGAAGTCGATTAATTAGATATACAGCTGTGGTAAGAGCTTCGACCCAAAACTTGGGTGAAACCGAAGATTCCAAGACAAGACATCTTCGAGTACCAATTCAGATGTTAGTTTTACAGTTCCAGTGAAATGTAAAGGAATTTTTGTGTGATTTGGCATTGTAACATATGGGTTCTGAACTGCCTTTAATGTGTGAAAAGCTGAATGAGTGAAACAAATATGGCTAGTTGCCCCTGAGTCCACCACCCAATTTCTAGGGGAGTTATTGGATTGAGAGGGATGGAGAGACATATACCTGACACGTGACCTGAATTGGTATTGGCTTCAGCATCAACCTTTGTTGCAGAGAGGTGTGCTTAACATACTCATCAATTGTTGGTATTGATCAGGATTCAACTTTTGCATAAAGTCACCAACATTGCCATGTGTTTGGTCTGGAATAGAAGCAGAAGTCTGGTTAGCAATAGCATGACTTGTTTGATTAGTATAACCTGATTGATTGCTTGGATCAAATTTCTGCTTTGCCTTAAATCCTGGGGGGTAACCATGCAGTTTGTAACATTTATCAACAGCATTGCCCGCATATCCACAATAAGTGCTGATAGGTCTCTCTCTTTTCTGAATTTTAGTGTAAGATTGTCCTACATTTGACCTCTTAGCATCATTCTTGGCAGAAAATGTCATGGAATCAACAACACCAGATGTTGCAGTGGTCATATTCACTATCCTTTGATGTTCCTCTTGAGAAATAAGTGCATACACTTTATTGATTGGGGGAATGGTATCCAACCTCTGATTTGGGCAAAATAATCATTTAATCCCATTAAGAATGACATCACATATTCCATGCGATAATGATCAGCCAACTTCTTAATACCTCCACAACTGCATTTACCAGAAGTACACACAGGTCTATAGCTGCTAAGTTCTTCCCAAATAGTCTTTAGTTTTGTGAAATAAGCACTAACAGATAACTGTCATTGTGTGTGATTCATTAATTCACGTCTCAATTGAAAGACTCGAGGTCCATTTCTCTGTTGGAAACGTTCTTTCAGATCAACCCAGATATCATATGCTGATTCGGAATAATATTATGCTTGCTGATATTTCCTTTGAAACTTAATTGAGAATCCATGAAATCACAATATTGTTGTTGCGGATCCAAGAGTTGAGGAGATCGTCATTATCTTTAGGTCAAGTTATGGATCCATCTATATAACCCAACTTGTTCTTCACAGACAAAGCAATGATCATAACACGATTCCAAGAAGTGTAATTATCATCTTTAGCTGATGAAGAAGAAGAGTTGGTCGATTGATTCTGATTTGAAGCATCTGCCATGATGAATCAGGAGCTTCAATGGATGTCTTCAATGGGAACTGGATGAATCAGAAGGCAAGGATCACAATACTGCTCTGATACCATATTGAGCAACTGAACAAAATGACTGAATATTATTCACTTCAGAAATGGAGATACATTCAGCTGTATAAATATATACAGTTAACTAACTCTAACTAACTCCAGCTGTACACTAGCTAATTTCAGCTGTCCAAACTAATGCTAACTAACTTGAAGTTGCTTAGTAGCCGTTACTTACTGTTACATCAGTTTTAATACTTGTAATAGCAAGTGCATTAGGTAAGAGGTCTAAAACCTCCGTCACTGCCTCACATATCCTAAGGTCGTTGGTCCCTGGTATATTTATACTACTTTGTGCGGTGATTAACTGGGAACTGAAGTACTGTGCCATGACTTTTACATGCTAAACTTCATTTTCAGTTGTGGATGCTTTGTCACAAATGTTGGATATTTCAATGTGAATGAAAAGAGGGAAGATGGAAAATTTGATTTGTCCCCGATCTGTGCCTGAAACATTTATATAATATCTGAAGATCAGAACTTCTAATCATCCGTTCATTTAATTAAATTTAACTGTAAACTAATGATTATATTACATATCCCATTTCAAGAGGAGTATCAATTTCAAAATGTAATAGAAATAAAAAAAAATGTATATCTTCACTATTCAAGAGATGAATAGGAAGTATGTTGTATGTTTGGAATTAAAGTAAAGAACCATAGCATAACATTGCGGCTGACAATATAACACGTCATCCTAAACGCACAAAACACTTGCCCCATGTGGGGTGTGCATGTGCATTCTATCAAATTTAAATTTTCAATCTTCTATTTACATTTGCAGGTGGCATTACAATAGGAGTTAAATTAAATTTTTTGCATATACTTTAAATTGATGCCCTTTAATGTCATAAACTAGGTGTTTTGTATAGTCTCAGGACACAACAAAGATCCATCTGTCCCTCTATGTGGGAATTTTCAAATGCATGTTGACCGAGATGTTCTGAAGAGATCTCTTGATTTCCTGGCTATATTCTAATAATTTTATTGTTTTCTATCAAACAAATTTTGGAGTATGACTTGCCTGTTCACCATTTCCCCTAGATATTAAGGGATTGGCACTGTAATATCTCCCATAGGAAGGTTCTTTATGTCTCACATATGTATGAAATTCAAAGGAAATTGCATAAAATAGAACTGACGAGAACTGAGAAATGTATGGTTCATCTTTATGTTGTACTTTTTATGCAAAAACTCATTCATCTATTGTGCATTTCCCTTTGTAGGTTGTGAAAGTATATGTGTCTGTTTTTGGCGATGAAAGAGGAAAAGAAGTAGCACTGGCTGGTTTGAAGTCAAAAGCAAAATATGTTCGAAGTAAGCTGGGGCAACGTATGAAGTTGCGACTGACTCCTGAGATCCGTTTCATAGAAGATGAGTCTCTAGAACGAGGAAGCAGGGTCAGAATTCATCTTAATTTTACTTTCCCAGTTTCATATGTTTTATCGTATCTATTTCTAAGAGTATGTTTTACTTCATTTGGTGTCACCGTGTTACTTAAAGCAGCTTTATCTTGCAGTTCCCTTTCAGATTCTTTCTTCAAATTCAAGTTCTCTTCTCACCGGTTGCACATTTTGAATTATCTACCTTTGTCTTTGATTTAACCAGCTAACTTACATTTTTTGTCGAGAGTGACAAATTGTGCTGACCCGATAGTATATGATAAAGGTTCTTCATTCATCTATTTATAAAATGAAAGCATATTGATGTGCATAGATATCACTAGCAGCAAAGGCATTTTGCGTTTTTATCAAATGTGTTCTGAAATTCTGAAAATAATTTTTTTAACACTTCTCTGGCATGATTCTGAAATCTCTCTGAAGCTGGTACTAGGTGATGCACAAAATTTGAATAATGTTCCTAGAGAACAGAACAAAGAAAAGTTTCATATCAAGTCAGATTTTATTTTTATTACATTCTAGACAATAGATTTTGTAGACGGATGTGTATATGAATAGATTTTTATCGATATCTATAGATTCACCAGTAACTATGATTAAACTACTAATAGCATGGTGGTTGTATACTTTTTAACATTTATCTGTTTCTAGAAACCTATAAAGTTGTTTCGTCCTCATATCTTTCCCGTATTTTATTTTTGGCTTTTCATGTTTTCTCAGATTTATATACTGTCTTGTCAACATCTAAAGTCCTAACCTATGCTCCATGTGTCCACTGTGATTTCTATATTTTCCAAGAAACTAGAGACTGCTAACCTTCATTGTTTATCAGCTGTTGCTCCGTAATCCTCTCTTTTCCTTGTATTGATTTTGAACTTTTTGGTACTTTGGCAGATTCATATTATGTATTATCCGTAAAATTCATAGTTTCCTCTTAAAGAAATTGTTCGTCTACAATATCTCATGTTTTATTCTGGTGTTCCTCCAGATATTATTTAAGAAGTTTTATGCTGTTATTTTGGTGATATCTAAGTTACTCAGTTTACATTTATGCAAGCTCTCACGTGCAGCTGCACATGCACACAGAGTCCCGGTTCTTCGTGATTGTCCTGAATTTGGATTCTGAAAAGTACTTCTCAAGTTTGCCTTCCTAAATGCAAGTTATCACTTGCCATCCTTGTCTCCAAGAACCTACAGTTTTGCAAGCTGATTGAAATAGCACTTTGCTTACTAATCAATGTTGTTTGTGAACTTTTGCAACCGTGGAAAGAGTAGTGCATTGGGGATTTACTTGTCACTGTACTTTGAGAAATCCAACATGTGGTGTATTCTTTGTTTAAATAGCTTCTTGCGTGGCATCCAAAACCAAATCAGAATCAATGGAGGGTTTTTATTCCTTAACTATTTGCACGCCCTGTTTTCTCGTCTTTAACTGTAGAATAACATATCTTTTCAGGTAATCTCTATATTAGATAGTATAAAGGATGAAAATGATAAGAAAGCTACAGAAAGTCAAGCTGAGGATCTGCAGGATTCATCCGGTCTAAGCAATGATGAGTGGGAGGGCGATGACCCCGATGATGAAGGCATCATATATGTAAAGTAATTTTGTGCAGATACTCTGAACTGGTACGAGTTTGAGATCAAGCATGGGTTTGCTTCTTCACAGGTCAGTTATTTACACACCAAAGTTAAACTATAATTTACTGTGGCTAGAGCCTTATTTCATGATAGATAGCGTTTGTTCCATCACAGTTATTGTCATGCCCTAGTAACTTTGATATAAAGTCGCGGATCAGATCTGGGAATACTTCGGTATTTTGTGAAGTGAGGACTGTATGCATGAACATAAACTCTTATATTCTTGGCATTAAGAAGGATGATTGTCTGGGAAGGGAGAGAACAATTGAAATCTTTGAAAATGGGGGGCTATTCTGATATCACACTTTTTTTAAGTGCATTGCATTTTAATTGTATTGAAGGTCCCTATACCCTTTTAACAGGATTTTTGGACGAAAATCGCCATCAGGGACAAGATGTGTAAATTAATGAAATGTATAAGAATGCGATAAAAGGTAAGTTGAGGACATGAGTGTGACACTAAGTAAGGTTAGGGACTTTTAATACAATTAAAAATGTATTGCATTCTAATAAACTTTGATGTGAACTTGTACCTTTTAAAATTAGGTAAACATACCTTTTATGGTCAAAATCCCACTATACCCTTATTCCTTGTTCTACCCCACCTCACCTCACTGTTTTTCTTATCCACCCCTCCCCCATTTGGGTTCACTCGGGAGCGTAACGAGGATTACTGGTATTTGGAGCTTTAGGAGAAGGATCCTGTGATGCTTCTCTAACTTGACAGCTTTCTAAATAATATCGATGATGTAAACAAGTTAACACTGCCAAAAGAAATGGTGTGAACAGGTTAATGCTGTCAAACAAGAAATACAAGTTTCTGCATGCTAATTTCTGTAAGGTTTTTATTGCCTTTGGTGATTTAATGCTTGGATAGCATGCCTTTACCTCCCATTTTGCAGGTTTGAAGCTTATCATTGTTTGCTCCTTTAAAGCATCTCCTTCCAACCTGTTTGAGCAATGGGGATTTAACGGAGTTCTCATCTTATTTGATTCATCCAGACTGGATGCAAGAAGAAATCTTTGAATAGATAGGTAGTTCATTTTACTTGCAAAGCAGAAAACCCTTTAGGCCACAAATATTTGTAACTGAAGGCTGTTCGATTTCATTACTGATGGACAAATATTCTTTCATCGACATTGTCAACGTAATGCGGAAATTGTCAAACACAGGAGGACAAAAAGGCTGCTTGATATCACAATTCTCAACAAAATTGAACAGTTACAAAAGGAGAAAAATATGGTCCTGTGCATCAGGCCATAGTGAAATGCCCCTTTTTTTTCATTTATTATTTCTATTATCGGACAATAAAACACCATAATGCTCTTCCTCAGTGATGAGCTTTGGCTTCAGCTTTCTTATGAGACTTGGCCTTGGCCTGAAAAAATGACAAAAAAAAGGTAACAAATATTACTTACGAACATCAGCACAGAGTCGTGAAGGGAAATGAAACTATCTTCAAATATTTGTCTTGAATCACGAAATACAAGCCACATAAAACTATCGACTTACCTTGATACCATTGGGAAATGAAAATCAAACCAACATCTCAATCAACAGATGCAAGAACATAAAAGTTTCAGTGTCTTCTGCCTCATATCAGATAATGATATCAGAATGTGGCAAGAAGACGACTATCAAAAATCGAGATCCAGGCATGAGAAATATTTGTTTTCCCATCCGGAGAAGAGAAACGAATGAGAAGCACAATGTTACTTCTCTGAGTATAAAAATCACAAACCCACAAACCTTAGCACAACTGAATACAAATGCTTATAGTCATTAACATATTAAAATGTAGGGCTCAAAAATCGAGATCCAGGCAGAAATATTTTTTTTTTCCCTTCCTTCCGGAGAAGAGAAAGGAATGTCTCTGAGTAGAAAAATCACAAACCTTAGCACAACTGAATACAAATGCTTATAGTCATAACATATTAAAATGTAGGGCTCAAATATAGACTAACATATTAATGACATCATATATGTAGGAATTAATTCATAAAAGTAATGTCACGACACCAGGTGGAGGTAGTTGCCTTAATTCTAATTGGAATAAGCTCAATGAGTATTGAGGATGAGGTTTTTCCACGGCGCTCAAGTGTAGAGAAATTGAGCTTCCTTCTATACTTATATTTATTAGTCTTTATTAACAATGCTTCAACAAAAACACAACCTATACACATAAAAGGTTAGAATTGACAATTAAGTTTAACCAATTTATTTAGATAAGGTTTTACTTCCGAGTATTAGAGCATATTTTTGCTTGGCTATTTGAATTTGCATAACTTCTATGAATCAACCTTTGTTGCAACGCTCCCCTTATCTCGCTCTAAGGGGTGAATCCTACCCATTGTGGTATGTATAAAAGTGGTCGTTACACATGTTTAGTATTGATACTGGATAGGATCGAACGGTATTACAAAAATAAAAAATAAAAGGTTAAATTCTTGTTCACAGTGTCCAGTCTTGTCCAGGACGACCTACCAAGAGCCTAGATTACCTTTGCGAATTACGTGCTAATTTTTATCTACTCTTATTTAATCCAACCAAAAATAGAACAACTTTTCACAATTCGTAATTCTACAATCATTTCAAAACAGAATAATTCAACCCACGGAGGCCAGATCTACAAATCAACAACACCTTCCACCATAATTAAACCTCAAAAACACCATTCAAAGATCTAGAATTGAAGAATCAAAATCTCAAATCATGAACGACAATTTCATTCCCATTTCCAAGTAAACAAAAATCAATCTAATGAGAACGAGAAAGAAATTACCTTAAGAATCTTAAGCTTCATACTTCCGTAAACGAGGCCGAACGAAAAGGCAGATACCCGAGCAACCTGCAATACATTGAATTTTGTTTTTTTTTAATTAATATACGCAGGATCTATGTAAAATACATGAAAAACATGAATCGGGAGAAAACAGTAAAATGGAGGTACCAAAGCGAGGGTGCTGGTGCCGGAGTAGGGTCCAGGAGGAGGCGCCATAGTTGAGAGTTGACTGAAAATATAGGGAAAAATCTTAGCCTTCAATTTGTTCTGCTAAAACCTCACAAGATCTTTCAGTAGCCCTAATTTTTTATTTTGTGTGTTTGGTTTGGGATTCCTTTCTGCTTTGTCAAGGAAAGTTGCAGAATAGTCCCCTACCTATAGGGCTTATAGCCAGTTAGTCCTTAAGTTTTTGTCCGGTCTACAGAAAGACAGTTATCCCCTTATTTTCTACAAAACTTTAAAAAAAAATGGAAAAAGGAAATATATAAAGCACACGTCAAAAAGTTGGCTTGTGTGTCTTGATATTTCACTGCCTTGAATTTAGGCATGTCAAAGTGGTTCGTTGACTAGGGCAACCCATGGCTTGGTCCGAGAAAAGCCCGAGTCGAGCCTGCACGTGGCTCGGGATCATCGAGTCAAGTCGATGCTCTGGCCGAGCTCCATGTTGGGGAATCGGCTCGAGCCCGAGCCACACGGGTGTGTCATGAGTCATTTTCGGCCTGGAAAGAGTCGAGCAGAGTTTGATTAAAAAAAATATTTAAAAAAAATTGAGGCTCGAGAGTTTCATTAAAAAATTGAGGCTCGGGAAAAAAATTGAGTTTTTTAAATATTTTTTTTAATGAAACTCTGCTCGACTGTCGAGCCTCAATTTTTTTTGTCGCGAGCCAAAAAAAGCCCGAACCGTTTTTGCTCAAGCTGTTTTGGCTCATGGATCGGGTTTACACCCGTACTTGAATTTGTTAAGAATCATAACAGACCAATCAGGGAATCATATTTCTGGTGGCATTCACTAATTGGAAAATTACTATTGAGGTCCTCAATCTTTACAAAATATATTACTAGGGTCTCTATTCAATTTTGAGGCCTTTAAGTTGCCAATCTTTACTAAATTAGGCATGCATGTCTCCACTAAATGGAAACTAATTAGTTTTTCTTCAAAATAGCATATACCTTGCATGTGATCTCTTCTACAAGATGTTTTCATCAACTTATCTTCACATCTCTATAAAAAATAAAAAGACAAGAAAAGCAAAAGAAATCATTCCTAGATGCCAATCTCGACCTGAATGATACATTTAGAAACCTTTCAGCAGTCATGTTTTATGAGATCTTGTTAGAAAAATTGGAGTAGTTGGCAACCGCAACACAATTCATATTTGTCACTATAGATGGCTAAGTGCGATGGTTGAATGAATTGCAGAAGTACCTCAGAAAAGAGATGATGTGAACTTCGAGAGAAAATTGACTATTATTACTGGACGAGGCTCCGGTGGATTGTGATGTTGTGACTGCTGTGCCCGTTTCAGGGGTTGTTGCTGCACTTGGTTATGCAGCAAAAGCAGGGGTGGCATTTCAGCAGGGGTTGATTAGGTCACATTATGTAGGGAGGACATTCATCGAGCTAGGGACTTTGGGGTGAAGCTAAAGCTTTCTCCTGTGAGGGCAGTTTTGGAGAGGAAGCGAGTGGTGGTGGCGGACGATTCCGTTGTTAGGGGGAACCACTTCATCGAAAATTGTTAGATTGATTAAGGAAGCCGGGGAAAAAGAAGTTCACAAGAGAATCGCAAGCCCTCTGATAATAGGTTCTTGTTACTATGGCGTTGATACGCCTAGTTCAGAGGAGTTAATCTCGAATAGGGTGAGTGTGGAGAAGATCGGGAGTTCATTGGCTCGGATTCGCATGCTTTTCTGCCATTCGATAGCTTGAAGTATCAATTGGACAATGATTCACCTTACTTTTGTTATGCTTGTTTTTCCGGGAAGTATCCTGTCGAGCCCAAGGGTAAAAGTGAAAAAGGGATTTTCTTGATGATGGATTGAGTGGGAGTTTGGAATCTATAGATAGAGGTTGTCTTCAAGGAACAAGGAACCAAAAAGGTGTTGGGGATAGAACCCTAAATTGGAAACAGGAAATCAATTTCTCCATGTAATTTGATGAAACAATGATTGGGGAAACTGATCGTACTACAGCAGTTTGAAATCTTTTCTGATTCAGGTATGAAAGGCAAGCTGCAGCTCATTACAACAGTTGTGGCTAATGCCTATATGTATTTTCTTGTCTCTTTAATTGTAACACGTTGGGCTTTCTTTGCCTTGTACATGTTTGCTGACTTTAGAATAGATTATCGGGTGAAATGGTATCTAGTATTGAACCGAACTACATAGGACAGGAGATAATGGACATTATTTGTAACTACATTTGTTTTTGAATCTTCTAACAAGAAGCAACATTTCATTTCATCGAGGTTAAAGACGCCTCCTCTAGAATTAACGACAGTGTTTTTTTTTTCAATGACGGATCATTTCTCTATTCTTGTAATTTAGTTATCCGAAACAAGGATGAATGCTTATCGAAAATGAAAAAGAAAGGACAATGATTCTAAAATTGATAGTTCAAGATGGACAAAGCAAAAATAAATCTTGAAAAAAAGATTCTTTTCATATTTGATTTCTTCAATGATAAGATTCCTTTGACTTAGAATAGAACATTTTTGGTTGTCAAAAATTAAGAGCCTGTTCTCTTTGGTATTTTCTGGCCGTTTTCTGTTTTCGATTTTTCAAAACGGTGAAACCTCTTTCTCTTTCTCATTTCCCAAAACGAATTTTTGAAAACATGAAAAGAATTTGTACACAAAACTCAAAATNTAGTTCAAGATGGACAAAGCAAAAATAAATCTTGAAAAAAAGATTCTTTTCATATTTGATTTCTTCAATGATAAGATTCCTTTGACTTAGAATAGAACATTTTTGGTTGTCAAAAATTAAGAGCCTGTTCTCTTTGGTATTTTCTGGCCGTTTTCTGTTTTCGATTTTTCAAAACGGTGAAAACTCTTTCTCTTTCTCATTTCCCAAAACGAATTTTTGAAAACATGAAAAGAATTTGTACACAAAACTCAAAATGTCATATTTCACGTTTTGAGCATTTTCCGCATTTTCAAGGCAAAACACCCAAAATTTCCAAAACGCGAAAACAGGCTATTTTCTCCTTTTCTATTTCTCCAAAATTCTTCAGCTTTCTTGAGGGCCAATCCGCCGCCTCCTTCCGTCCACACCACCCACCACCTAAGCCGTCGGACCAACACACCACCGGCACCCCCTCACCTCCCTCTGCAACCTCCGACCGTCGCTTGCCCACCAGACCGTCGGAAACAGCACCGATTCCATCCAAAACTGCCAGCGCAGTCACTTTTTTTCCCAATTACTTCCACATCCGGCCCCCCTCTCGATCGTGGAGCACCATCACAACATTCCTCTCAACCAGGCGCATCTGGTTCTACCATGGGTCACCCTCAATTTCATCCAGAATCAGCTAAGCTTGTTGGAGCAGTCGGTGAGATTTGTGAAAAATTTGGGTCCAACAAATTTGATGACATTCTATTGTTGCAAACGATTAATTCTGCATTAAAAACTTCAATCCGTGAAGATAATCTTCTACTCTCCTTAATTTTATTGGTAGGATNCCGCCGGAAACAACACCGATTCCCATCCAAAACCGCGAGCGCAGTCACTTTTTTTCCCAATTACTTCCACATCCGGCCACCCTCTCGATCGTGGAGCACCATCACAACATTCCTCTCAACCAGGCGCATCTGGTTCTACCATGGGTCACCCTCAATTTCATCCAGAATCAGCTAAGCTTGTTGGAGCAGTCGGTGAGATTTGTGAAAAATTTGGGTCCAACAAATTTGATGACATTCTATTGTTGCAAACGATTAATTCTGCATTAAAAACTTCAATCCGTGAAGATAATCTTCTACTCTCCTTAATTTTATTGGTAGGATTTTTTTGGGGTCAATCGATGGTTTATTATTATTGATTATTGTTATATATCTTCATGATTTTTGTTATTGGATTTTGATCTTTCTTCTATTTGCTGAGAGTCTGCTCTAAATGAATTATTTTTGTTGTTTTTGTTTATCCATGATTTTTTAATGCATTATTACAATGAGCTCTAGAGTCCATGCTCATCGACAAGTTTCAATCTCGCCTCCAAAAATTTGTAACAGGATTAGAGCTTTTTTTCTCGCTGTGTTACTTATTTCATATCTCTACTATTTTAAAATATCAGGATCTACTTTAAAACAAGTGAAAAACTCACCATATCTCCACCTCTTAGGCATGAACCATTAGAACCTTATTTGAATTGGATGGCTTAGGCCGGTGTTATAAGTTTGAACTCAGTCCATTGAAAGAGGCTTGTATATAGTTGAAGGTGGTGATCTACTGCACATGGTGTCATATATAAAGAGCAATGGTAGATTCTCTAGAGTATGGTGCTACTCAAGCATTATACCATAAAACGAGAGTGCAATCCGAAGAATGTGATATCCTAAATTGAGCACAATGGACAAACTATGGTGTATTTTTGTATAACATCTAGTTGGAAGCCTAACGTCCTTGACCTTTGATTGCACTTGAATAGATAGATCTATGCTGCATCAGTGCTTCGATCATGCATGATCTACTGGACTTTTTATCCAAAAAGTGG
>CAIGRK010241989.1:0-15052 GCA_903798315.1 Fraxinus greggii | reverse complement strand
CGAACCCTGGACCTTGCTATGGCTAAAAGTGTGCTTCCAAAATTAGGTGAAAGTCATGTTTCCATATAACAACTCTTTAAGTGGGTGCATTGAACTGGATTGAGACACGTGGTGTTCTGGTGGCCGTTGGATAAAGTTCTAGATGCTTCTAACTCTATATACCCACTTGACTAAACGATTGGTATTCATTCCTCGAGAAATTGGTTCGATTTTTGGCTCTCTCACTCCCTTTGTGAAACCATTTCTTCTTTGAATTTTGGGTTCATCATACCTGATGAAATTGGTAGGAAGAATCTGTAATAGTTCAGATCGAAGGTTTACTGTGTTGTACTGAGTGTTCTGAGAAAAGAATCTGAGTGATTCTTGTGAGCAGTAGACTTCTTTATCTAATCTGAGTGGCTTGGAGTCAGATCTAGGTGGAGAATAGTTCTATCTATGTGATTCTCCAAAGATAAGTCTCTGTGACTTGATTATTATAATATCTTGGAACACTTTTGTATCTTGGCTGTTGGTTTTTGGCTTTATAGTGCAATCTAGCTTTATCCATTTATAATGGATGCTCAACNAATTTTGGGTTCATCATACCTGATGAAATTGGTAGGAAGAATCTGTAATAGTTCAGATCGAAGGTTTACTGTGTTGTACTGAGTGTTCTGAGAAAAGAATTTGAGTGATTCTTGTGAGCAGTAGACTTCTTTATCTAATCTGAGTGGCTTGGAGTCAGATCTAGGTGGAGAATAGTTCTATCTATGTGATTCTCCAAAGATAAGTCTCTGTGACTTGATTATTATAATATCTTGGAACACTTTTGTATCTTGGCTGTTGGTTTTTGGCTTTATAGTGCAATCTAGCTTTATCCATTTATAATGGATGCTCAACATGGGATTAGACGTTAGAAACGGTCGTTGAAACTTTGGGGCTACGGCTAGAAAAATTCTTGTGTTGATTTTTCATTCTTGCACTTTATGTTTATGTTCTGCTAATTAAGTTTTTGATCTTGGCTAATCCATACTTGTTTCTCGACTTTTCAAAGTCCCATTCCACCATCCTAAAACGCCCCTATATATGTGTTTGCTGAATGTACGTGCATGCAAGAAAGCCTGAGAGAGACAATAAGTGCAGAAGAGCCATGAGAAAAATACTTGAGTGAATTGAATGATAGTTAATGGTCGAGAGATAAAGGTTGCTGCAAAGTGAATTGTTAGTGTAGACTTGTAGTGCGAATCTTTTCCCATTTAATCATTGAATCTTTTGTGTTAGTGATTTGTTCTCTTGTTCAATCTTTACATCTTTTGTTGTATAAATCTTGCATTTGTATCTTTAAATTGGAATTTTATATTTTTTGTGGTGTAAGGATGATGGGGGTGCAATGAATAAACATATCAATAAATAATATATGAGATATTTGTCATTTTACTTATAGTTATTTCCCATCTTAGGGTACGTTTGATTACAAGCATGAAATTTGCATAAAAAGAAAATAGAATTTAGACAATTCAATTGTCTGAAACTTATTTGTGTGTAAATTATTAATTAAATGAATTTGCAGATATGGCCTTGAAAGGGCACAAGTTGAGCTACCGCACGGACCTCATCATTGTGAGGGCACCAAAAAAATTTTTTTATTTGTGCATATATATGTATAATTATTTATTTAAAATATTTATTAAGTTGCGCGACTACACTAGGCCCCATCATTGTAGGGGCACCAATTTTCATTTTTTATTGTTTGTATATATATGTATAATTATATATTTAAAATATTTATTAATTTTAAAATTTTAATTTTAATTATTATTTAAGTTAAATGCCTCAATGTTTATGAAAAAAGAGTTAAAAGATAAAAGATAGGCAAATGATGATTTTTATTTAATATTGTTGTATTTTTTATTCTTAATTACATTTCATATCAAGACAATTTTATGAAAGCATGGGAAATGATTCACATGGCTTAGGCACCTTAATAGCTAATTTCAGTAAATTATGCTTGACTATTTTATTTATGGATTATTTCTTTATTAATTGTAGGCATCTGATTTGGTATGATATGCAATTGCATAAGATACTAAAGCTAAGAATAATATAACTGATTAGTTATAATTTACTTAAAAAATATTGTACTTTAAATAATGTGAGGGAAAAGTGAAAAGAGGAAAAAGTATAATTCCTAGGAAGAAACATTTTGATGAAAAATGCCAATGTAGATAACGCAAAATCACTTGAAGATTATTTGATAATTATTTCCTTTATATAATAGATCAAGCAATTGAATCACTTGAACGAATGTTTGATCAATTCAATTCATATGAAAAAAATGGATTTTTATTTTTTCTGACAAGTGAAATGCATTAGATGATACCAATTTGAAAGCATGTGATCATCTTAACATTGTTCTAAAACATGTATTTTTTTGGCGCTTTTGATGGCAAAGATTTGTTTCAAGAGTTAAAAATTAAGCAAAATGTTTTTCCAAAAGAAACAAAGACAGCTTTTGATATATTAATTTATTTGAAAAGAATGAATCGCTTTTCGAATACATTTATTGCTTATAGAGCATTACTAACAATTAATATTACCGTTACATCTACCGAAAGAAGTTTTTCAAAATTGAAGTTATTAAAATTTTATTTACAATCAACCACGTTATAAGAACAATTGAATGACCAAGCTTTGATATCCACTAAGCAAGATTTGTTAGAACAAATTGATTACGAAAATTTAGTTAGTGAGTTTACTTTTAAAAATGCAAGAAGAAATATTTTTATACAATTTGTTGCATTTCAAAGTTTGCACGTGGTATCTGATGTTTCCGATTTCAAGTTTGCTCATATGAAATTGCACACAAAGTTTAGTGGATTGGATGGATCTTTGTTGATGATATATGAATTTTGATGAAATTTGGGAAGTGTTTTTGAATTTTACTTGTACTTTTTTTATTCATAACATTTAAAAAAATAAACAATATTTTAATATTATAATTTTGTGATTCTATAATATTATTGGAATATATTTTTTTCTTAATACATTTTTTTTAAATTTCATGAAATGGGCACCATTTTAAAATGTCACACAGAGGGAACCCAAAATTTCAGGACAGACCTATGTATTTGATTGATTTAGTTTTCAATTTAAAAAATATTATACATATCTATTTTTCATTGGTGGGTAGATGAGAAAGAGGAAGAGATAGTGGTTACTTGGAAAATAAAAATCGCATATCTCTAAAGAAAACATTTTCCTTATTTTTAAGGAAAATATGGTCACGTGACTAAAAGTAAGAAAATATTTTCCATGAAAAAATTGACAATCACAAAGTAGTAGGAAATTAGGTGGAAAAAACACATTTTTCTTGAAAAATGTTGCCAATCAAACGCACCCTTATTGTGGTGATAATATAACCACTGTTTCTTAATCTGTGTAAAAATAAAATCAAACACATATTTGTAAGAAGAAGGGAGTATTAAATCGTTTTTTTCTCACAATTAAAATTAATAATATATTAATATGAGCGCATTGTATAAAATTAAAAATTTAACACTTGCTAAACCTCTAATTACAAGAGCTAATCCAATCTACCAAGTTAAATACACTAAGGCATGTAGGCTGCAAAACTTTAAAGGTTTAAACTCTACAAAGTTAACCTTTTTAACTAAGACTCCGTTTGATTACAAATGTGAAAAATGGATGGAAATAAAATATTTTACAGAGATTTGAATTGCCTAGAAAATATTTTACTGAAAACTGTAATTAATTGTATTTGATTGGTATAATTTTCCACCGGAAAAATTTTTAAATTTTGTGTTCGTTTAACTTTGTTTTACATGAAAATTGTTCATTAAAGTGATAATTTTTCCAAAATTGGTTCTAAAATTTGTTTCGATTGTCAAAAAGTCAAAAAAGAAAAAAAATTCCTAAAAAATCATTTTTTTCCATCAAAATTTAGTGTTCATTTGTCTTTGTTTTACATGAAAATTGTCCATTAAAGTGAATTTTTTTTCTACAATTGGTTATGAAATTTGTTTCCACTGAAAAACAAAAAAAAGGTGGAATTCCATTCTCCCACCAAAAAGGTGAGAAAAACAATTCAACCATTTCATGGAAAGTGTGCACGTGTGTGGCATTTGTGGAAAAAGAATTCCATGAAAATTTTAGCATATCAAACATGACAAAACATGACAAAAATTGAATTCCATTTTCCATGGAAATTTTAAAATATCAAACGGGGCCTAAGAAAATAACGTGGGATTCACTGAGGCCCTATTTCAACTTTTTTTTCCCTTCTCATTTTAATAACCAACAAATAACAATTTGAGTTATTCTTAACTACAGTGCTAAATAATTTTATAATAATTATATTGACCCCACGATTGCATTATAGATATCCAATTTTTGCTTATTGTCACACATATATTCTCAAATTTTGCCATGTTCTTATCTCCAGTTTAATTAGTTAGCAAATATGATCCCCGTTTGTCGTTCTTGTTCAAATATTTTGTTAACTCACATTGAAATTGGGCAAATATTCTATTGCATTTTTTATATTTATTTTGTATGTTGTTATTTTAAAAATATAAGGTGTAAAAAAGTCTTTCTATGATTTTTAATAGTCTTTTTACATGAAAACTATATCGAGGGACTAGATGCACTAATCAATGAAATATTGAAAATAAAAGGCGATGAAAAAAATACTGGGATACAACAGCATTAGTGAACAAAAGTTAAAAGTCCTAATGCAATTAAAAATTGATGTATAATAATAATAATAATAATAATAATAATAATAATAATAATAATAATAATATTGAAGTGGGAATATAATTGCCCATAGTTTTATCAATTGATTGTAATAAATATAAGTTGGAAATATAAAATATGTCAATTTTGGTTTATATTATATTAAAGAAGGAAAGGATTGGAAGATCACGGGTGCTAATTAAGGGTCATGATTCCTAATCAAACCCAGCTTCTACGGGTAAATTTCACATGCGGACCACCGGTCACTAAAGGTGTGTTTGTCTCCCATTACTAGGAGAAAAATAGAGTAATGAATAGTTTTTATAAAGAATGTATGGTTGAAATTAAAGTAACTCTATTGGTTTGTGTGTAGAATATTTTATTGGGTGAATGTGTGGTGAAAAATCCTAGCAAATAATTTTTTGGAATAATGGTAGACAAACATGGTCTAAATTTTCAGTTGGATCATTAAACTTTAATTTTTCTGAATTGATGACTGAAATTCAATTTAATTTTAAATATCATCCCTTCGTATAGACAAGAATTGCTTAACTGTTAGCTATACCACAATGGATCTCTAACTTAATTGTTGAACGGCAAGTCAATTTATCACTACGTCATGTCATGAAAGTGTTAAGATTGAGTTTCGATGTCCAATAAAAAAGAATCTCAATTGTGATAGAGTCTTCTCACTTTTTAATTTAAAGAGATCATCATAACTCTCATTTATTTATTTTCATTCATAAGGTGCTACATATTGATTATGTGAAGTATTAGTTGTGATATAACTACCGAGGATTAAACTTCACTAATTAATTAAGACAAATTAAAATTTAATATTTTATCAGTTCTATAAAGATACACTTGCTTTCCTTTTTATCAATTCCAAATTACAGGCTATTTTTCCTATTAAGAATATATTGATTTTTAAATTTTTTAATATACCTTTATTTAATGTATCTTATTATTAATGAATACGAATTAGTCATATTTAAATCATTATTTAATGTAAGGACATATTAAAAAATGTAAAAAAATTATATTTTTAATTATATTAATTATTTATTTTTTAATCTGTGTAAAAATGGAAACGAGTCTATAATGATGGTCGGGAGGTAAAATAAAGTTCTTCGAAAGTTCAATGACTATTTCCTTCAAAAAAATGAGGACAAAATTATCAAAGGCCACGTGTCTCAAGTCGTCGACCTTTTCCAATAATTTTTCTCGAAAGTGAAGGCTGTGGGGACAAGGGCCCAAAAAAATTCGTAAAATATTCGAAAAAATTAATGTACCTAATATAGAAACACAAAAATAAAGGAGGTCCTAGAGTCTTGGCTTTTCCTTTTAAAAACGACTGTATATAAATACAGGAACTTTCAATTCAAAGACAAAAACTGCAAAAAACCCAACTGAGAAGTGAGAAATTACCAAGTTTCGTAGAAAAAGTAAAGGGCAATGGGAGATTTGCTTCGTAATAGAGATGTAGGAGGGTTGTTTAGGGTTTCGATGTGTGGCGGTGCTCAAGAAATTGAACATATGTCAACTGAAGGCAGCCATTATAGTCTGTCTACGGGGATCCTTCCTTCTCTTGGTGCAAGAAGCAATCGTAGAGTCAAGCTCCGAAGGTTCATTGTTTCGCCTTATGATCGCCGCTACAGGTTTTTCTTTTGATCTTTTCTCTCTATATATTTATGTATGAGTGTTGTTTGCATGTTCTTGCAGACTTTCTGTCGTACTTTCGGGTTCGAAATATGGTGATTTGAACGAACCACTCCACAGAAGCTTTTTGCTCTTCTTTGATATATTATCATAATTCTATTTTGAAATTTAAAGGAGAAACCAATTCCCATTAATTATATATTTGTTCAGTTGTTTTACTCCTTGAAAGCACATTTTTCTAACTAATTCAAGAAAAACTCTCTGTTGATCTTCTTTGACTTTTTTAGTTTTGGTGTTTTTTTATTTTCTTGATTATGTCAATGGAGAAAAGTGGATTGAATACTGCTTTTTTACTGGAAGGGAAATTATATTCTTCTTTTTTGGGAGTTTGTCCTTTTTTCAATTGATTTCAAATAGTCATTTCTTGGCTGCCTGTTTTGGACTTCACCTACCTTGTTTGAAATTGCAATTCAATTTTAATTCTTGTGTTTGGAACATGGGAATTGATTCAATTGCAATGAACTTTCAAAGTTATAGTTATTTACTTATTTTTGAGCTGTACAAGGTTTAAAATCTGTCTGTTGACTGTTAGAAACCTGTTGGATTATGTATTTATAAAACAATCAGTATGCCTTTTGCTAAATTCAACTTAGTGTGAATTGAATTTTGTTTGTAGGATATGGGAGACCTTTCTGGTTGTTCTTGTTGTCTATACAGCATGGGTATCACCATTTGAATTTGGGTTTCTTGACAAACCAGAGGGACCTCTGTCCATAACAGACAATGTTGTCAATGGATTTTTCGCCATCGATATCATTCTTACATTCTTTGTTGCGTACCTGGATAGAAATACCTATCTTCTTGTTGACAACCCGAAGCAAATTGCTTGGAAGTATGCGAGTTCTTGGTTGGCATTTGATGTGATATCTACAATCCCTTCTGAACTAGCTCGTAAGATCTCCCCGGAACCTTTACAGACATATGGCTTATACAACATGCTTCGTCTCTGGCGTCTCCGGAGAGTTAGTGCATTATTTTCCCGGTAAAATACTTTATCTTCTGTTTATAAGGAATTTTTGCAATATATGTCCATATTTTCTCAAGCTTAGATGACAGTACCTTATTTTTGTTTAATTTTCAATTTTTCTTTCTTCAAAACAGATTGGAGAAAGATAGGAACTTCAACTACTTTTGGGTTAGATGTGCAAAGCTTGTTTGTGTAAGTTCATTTTAAATATGTTAGGATTATGCTATCGAGAAAAATGGGGTCTGTTTTACAGAACTATCTTCTTTGCGTACTCTAGGTTACTCTATTTGCGGTTCATTGTGCTGGTTGCTTCTATTATCTACTCGCTGCTCACTATCACAATCCAAGCAAGACATGGATTGGAGCAGCTATGGGCGACTTCCTTCATCAGAGCATATGGGTTCGATATGTCACTGCAATTTACTGGTCTATCACAACTCTCACCACCGTGGGTTATGGGGATCTGCATGCTGAAAATACGAGAGAGATGATATTTGACATATTTTACATGCTCTTCAACCTTGGACTCACAGCATATTTGATCGGAAATATGACAAATTTGGTGGTCCACGGGACCAGTAAAACCCGACAATTTGTGAGATTCTTATAAATATTGCTTCTAAATGGCCTTTGATTCATTTGATTTTGTCAATTTATGTTTCTGTTATTTTACGTGCAACAATAGAGAGATACCATTCAAGCTGCTTCAAGTTTCGCACAGAGGAATCAACTGCCTGCTCGACTTCAAGATCAGATGCTTTCGCATTTGGGGTTGAAGTTCCGGACAGACTCAGAGGGGCTGCAGCAGCAGGAGACTCTCGATTCACTTCCAAAAGCTATACGCTCAAGTATATCACATTTTCTATTCTACTCTCTGGTAGACAAGGTATACTTGTTTCGTGGAGTGTCCAATGATTTACTCTTCCAGCTGGTAATTATCTATAACCGAGTCAACCATCGTTGTCTATTTTTTCTTACAAGCTGATGTCGTTATAATAACATATATTTCTTTATATTGAAGGTCTCTGAGATGAAAGCCGAGTATTTCCCTCCCAAAGAGGATGTAATCTTGCAGAATGAAGCGCCGACTGACTTTTATATTCTTGTTACGGGGGCAGTGGTAAAGTTCCACATCCAAACTCTGTTTCTCATTATTTTTACCGTAATCGAGCTCAATTGATTGTTCTAGTATACTTTTCGATTATATCATGATGTTTCAATTGCTTTACAGGAACTGCTGGTTCTGAAAAATGGAGTTGAACAGGCAAGTCTGCTTTATAAATCCTAAGCGGAAATTCTCTGCTCCTCAGAAAAGCAATTTTCACTTTTACTTCAAAACCTCAACTGAATCTTAAATATTTGCAGGTTGTTGGAGAGGCCAAAGCTGGCGATCTTTGTGGTGATATTGGTGTACTTTGCTATAGGCCTCAACTATTCACAGTGCGAACGAAAAGATTAAGTCAGCTATTACGACTGAACCGTACCACGTTTTTGAACATTGTTCAGGCCAATGTTGGAGATGGGACAATAATCATGAACAATCTCCTTCAGGTCCATATCCCTTTCAGATTTTTCATTAACTTTTGTAAACAATGTTGATCAAATGTTACCTGCTTATCTTGCACGTAAATATTACTTCAATCTTATTTCACTACATGAAACGTGTAACATGAATCTTATGTGGAAAAGTAAATCATGGACAGTAAACATCAGTACAAAAGTAGACTCTTACAACGGATTGTAAATAACAGTTTTATCATTGATTTTCCTTTCGGCAGCATTTGAAGGAGCTAAACGACCCGATAATGGAGGGAGTTCTGCTAGAGACGGAGAACATGCTCGCTAGGGGTAGATTGGATCTGCCTCTCACCCTATGTTTCGCAGCACTTAGAGGAGATGACTTGCTGTTGCATCATTTGTTGAAGAGGGGTCTAGATCCAAATGAATCCGACAATAACGGAAGGACAGCTCTGGTGTGTATGTCTTAATTAGTAGGATAAACTCTTTTAACATAATAGCTTCTGAAACGCAATTT
The DNA here is from genome assembly GCA_903798315.1 of Fraxinus greggii. Taxonomy (NCBI): domain Eukaryota; kingdom Viridiplantae; phylum Streptophyta; class Magnoliopsida; order Lamiales; family Oleaceae; genus Fraxinus; species Fraxinus greggii. The sequence continues at coordinate 5,597 of CAIGRK010241989.1, read as the reverse complement.
TCTCATCTTCTTTTTTCATTGTTTTGTCTAATCAGCACATAGCAGCATCAAAAGGAAACGAAAACTGTGTGCTTCTTTTATTGGATTTTGGGGCAAATCCTAATAACAGAGGTAATTTTCAGTTTTATCAAAGATTCAAGTTGATTCTATCTAATCTGTACTTTTATATAATATATGTTCGATTCAAACCTATTTTTGTTCCATAGCTACACAATAATTTCTGGGTACGGTCATCTTGCTAAAACACTTCTATTTGCCCTTTACAACGAAACCATTTATTAATTAATATTCATCATAAACTTTCCGAATTCGGATAGTCTTTTATATTTGGCCATGTTATACTATTTTTGGCATTGTTTATGTAGCAAACTGTCTTTGAAAATTTCCAGTTGACCTATCAATACTGAATGCTTAATATTGTGATCATAACTGTCAATGAAGCACTAAACGTGCCAGATTGAATGCCATGAGGGATATAGATCTAATGTTAGTTTTTTATTATTTATCAATAATGCACAGGTTTCCCCATTTTTTATTAAGTGATTAGTCAAAGAAATAAAAAATTTCCATTCATTCTTCACATCAGTTCGCTTTCTGAAATCTGAAGTCAACTGCTTTCTTAAATGTTCATGTATAAACAATATTATCAGATCACCTTACTTTAAATGGACTGGTAGCCGACATTCTTAAGGTCAATCTATAGATACAATTTGGATATTTAATATCTATTTATAGTCTGTAATGTCTCTTCATTTCCTTCACTTGTTTATTTAAAATCTATTATAGCTAATATTTGGAGTAAAGCCAACACAATTCAATGGACAGATTAACCTTTCAGGATTTCAAATGTCATTTTATCGTTGAGGACATTTTCATTTATTTTTTGTAAACCGATGTGGTGGTTTGGCTGACCTTAAAGTTACTGTATATACGATGACAGACTAATGGTATCGACTGTATAATTGTTTTTCCCTTGTATGCAGATTTAGAAGGAAGTGTACCATTGTGGGAGGCCCTCTTAGGTGCACATGAATCAGTTGTCAGGACACTGTCTGATAACGGAGCTAAGATAACTTCGGGTGATGTTGGTCTATTTTCATGCACGGCTGCTGAGGCAAATAATTTGGAATTGCTCAAGGAAATTGTTCGTCATGGGGGGGACGCGACGAAACCAAAGAGCAATGGATCAACGGCTGTCCATGTTGCGGTTTGTGAAGGCAACATAGAGATCGTCAAATTTCTATTAGACCAAGGTGCCAACTTTCACCAACCAGATGAACATGGCTGGACTCCTAGGGATCTAGCTGAGCAGCAAGGACATGATGATATAAAGGAAATTTTCGAACAGTATAAACAGAATCAACCTCAACCCTCAGTCGCAATCCCTGAGCAGCGTCATGGGGTACGGTTTCTAGGACGATTTAAAAGCGAGCCGAGTATCATACCAGGGTCCCACGACATGTTTCCTCCACCAGATGGTTCGTGGGGGAGAGCACGTCCAAGGCGCAGGACTAATAACTTCTACAATTCTCTATTTGGAATCATGTCAGCAGCCCAAACTGGAGAGAATGACACGCTTTCATCAGTAAACAAGGACAGAAGTGGGGTGGCTACAAGAACTTATGCTGCTAGAGTGACTATAAGCTGCCCCTATGCTCAAGATTTTGCTGGAAGGCTTGTGTTACTTCCGAATACCTTCCAAGAGTTACTCGAAATTGGTGCGAAAAAATGCGGTTTCTTACCTTCCAAAGTTTTGACCAAAGATGGGGCTGTGATTGATGATATAGCGCTCATCAGAGATGGTGATCATTTGGTTTTTTTCCAGTGATAACGGAAACAGAGAAAGTTGGTGAAGACACCTTGACAGTGAACAGCCAATGACCACTCTTTCTCATATTCTTTGAGGAAAAAAAAAAAAAAATACACCCTATGTTTTATAAATTTATATTTTATATATTACTTGTCGCATATGGTTATAAAAAGCACCCTTTGAGGAAAAATTTAAAAATATACACACAAAAAAATGACACTTAATTGAGATAACAAATCATAAAATGGAGATTATCAAAACATTGAATTAATCTGTTTGTACAAGGATCCTATACAAACAGATTTAGAGGTGCTGCCAACGCTCTCACCTCCGCCAAAATATCAATGTAATAAGATCGGGCTAAAAGTTGAGGTTGTGCCTTATAGGTTGGGGTCATGCTCAATAACGATTACCTTGTCCTTATCTCGTACCTTTTAGTCACATAATTTTTAGTTCATATGGAGAGTCACAATCTGTAAACCAATCTCGCAAAATGCCCATGTATACATAGCTGGATTGTTTATATATTACCTATTGTAAAGTTTTGCATACCATTTTCTAATTATTAATTAAAATGATATGTGGAAGATAAATTTTACTATTGCTAATAATTTGCTTCCCATTAAATATAACATAAACTCGTAAAGATTCTAAAAAGTGTGTTTTAATTAGTGCACTATATTTTTAATAGTATAATTTAATCACACCATATATTGAATCAGAAGTTTAATTTGATTTTATTATTTGGCATGATCAATCACACCATCCAGATGAACAATAATGCGTAAAATTATTGAGAATTCGATAAAATTATTGAGAATTCGAATGAACATTCAATAAAGAACTAGAAGATTCTTAAATTCAATGAATTAACATATAATGCTTGTCTTCTATATTATTAATTGGTGATTGATCATTACTAGCTAAAATTGGGACAAAATCCTTTTAATCTTGAAACTTAATTAAGATGATAAAAGGGGGTCATCACCATTTATGTTGACCATCTAGATATTATTTGGAGAATGAAATAGTAATTAAACTTTTGGAGAATAAAAACAGTGAAAAAAAAATTGACAAGTAAAGTGTTACATAATGTAATATAAAAGTATAATTTGTTATTTTCGATAAGAGTAACACTATTTAACACCACTGGTACTTAACATCGGTCTAAGTGACGTATTAGTGACATTAAATTATAGGTTCAATTAAATGAATCGCATAATTTTACCTATCACATAATGTCATATAGACTTGTCATCTAACATCGCTAGTGCTAGATATCATTATATTTTTTATAATGGCTATTTTGATCCATTTAACCATTTTTAAAGAAAAAATTGTAATTTTTCAACAAAATTTTTTTATTACCATGAGGAAAATGTAAAGTGTGAATTTAGAAAACGGCTTTGTAAAGTGTAAATACACCCTACACAAAAGGTGTATTTTGCAAATCTCCCAATTCTTTAATGTACTTCTCAAAAGTTAGATTTGTAAATTTTAACATTCGTTTACGTTTAATTATTTTGTCCAGCACTGGTATATATTGGAATGCCAGTTTTTCTGAATTATTGAGCAAATACTATGTTGAAGTTTGCATTCTGTTCACTAAACACAGCATAAGGAAATCTTACTTGCTTGGGCGCTTCAGCTCTTGCGAGATCCGGAAGAGAATCAATAGTGGCAAATAATAGCTTCATGTGGTCCCATTTCTCACTTGCGAAAATCTGTTGCAACTGCACTCCATTCACGTGATTTTTCATCATTCAATTTGTTATTCTTTACTTGGTCACTACTCCAAGATTGTCTATATATTTGTATCATATTCATTGTTAAAATATATTCGAAACATTTAACCCTTAAGCTCTTAAATCCATCTGCTTCTTTTCAAGTTAAGTTTTGAGAATTATTCTAACTTCAACTTGGTATCAAAGCCTATAATGGCAAACACTGGATCAAATGACAATCTACTCAGCCAACCACCAGCACACTAATAAGTTCAACGTTGGGAGGAAGTTAGATGTAATTGTTTGGGATTAACCACACTCAAGTTCCTCTTGTAAAGCTGGATAGGAACAATTTTTTGCTGTGGAAAAATATGGTTATGCTCATCATCAAGGGTCATAATCTTGAAGGATTTATCACCGAAACAAGAACCTGCCCTGCTGAGTTTCTGGCAACTCAAACCACAGGTTCTGCTGGGGTCACAGTTGAGATGACACCGAATGCAAAATATGGAAAATGGGTGTCCATAGACCAACTATTAATGGGTTGGCTCTATTCTTCAATGACTCCTGAGATTGCCATGAGAGTAATTGAATCTTCGACCTCCTCAAGCCTCTCGAATGCTGTCCAAGAAAGCTTTGGAGTCATGAACAAATCGAGAGTCACCTTCCTTATCAGTGAAATCCAGAGGACAAGAAAAGGTTCTATGAGCATTGATCAGTACCTTAATACTATCAAACAGCTGGCAGATAACCTTGAAATTGCGGGAAAAAACATCTCTCATAATGACTCGGTAACATAAGTTCTGGCTGGACTTGATGAAGAATACATCCCTATAGTAGTTCAAATCAACAGTAGGGAATTAATCTCTTGGCATGAACTTCAATCAGTGTTGATGACATATGAGAGTCGAATTGAGCATCTCAGTTCTGTGAAAAACAGCTTAGCATCAGTTAACATGAGTCAAACCTCTGCTAATTCGTGCATAGATCCAGTTTTAACAGTGGAGGTAGATCATATTTTGGTGGAAGAAACCTTAACTATAGAGGTGGAAGAGGCAGAGCCAGAGCTGGTAGGCAAATAGGTAACAAAGGTCCTTGTCAAATTTGTGGAATGAGTAATCACTCAGCTCAGAGGTGTCATTATCGATATGACGAAAGATATATGGGTACAAAACCTGATTAGCTCTATCAAAATAATACTTCAGTACCAACTGCCTATGTAGCCACATCTAGCACCCTTGCAGATCCTACTTGGTTTGCTGATTCTGGAGCCAGCAGTCATGTCACTACAAGGACAAAGCATTTATCTGAGGCACATCAGTACGTTGGTAAGGAAAGACTGATAGTTGGAAATAGTAACAAACTTCCTATCTCTCATATTGGCACTAATAAACTGAGCACACTAAATAATAAACCATTAGTCCTTAATAACGTATTACTAGTACCTGCCATCAAGAAAAACTTGATAAGTGTGTCTCAGTTAACCTCTGACAATGATGTGTTTATGGAATTTCATCATGATTTCTGTGTTGTTAAGGACCAACAAACGAAGAAGGTACTACTGGAAGGGAAACTTAAAGATGGGCTGTACCAGTTTGAGGATCCTATTCGAGCAAGAGAACTCTCACATCAAAAGTTAATCTATCCAAATAAGTCAAGTCCCTCAGTTTTTGCTGTCAAACCTAAAGTGTCAAAAACCACTATCAAGGATGAGTTTAGAGTAAAACAATGGCACATGAGACTTGGACATCCCTCAACACCTGTTATGTCCCAAGTACTCAAGTTTTGTAATGAAAAAATCAATATCAATGAAATCAATCAGTTATGTGATGCCTGCCAGCTTGGTAAATCTCACTCTCTGCCTTTCAAATTGTCTGATTCACACTCTTCTTTTCCTTTAGAGCTAATTCATACAGACGTATGGGGTCCTGCACCCATCAACTCAACCTCAGGTTTTAGCTATTATATCCTATTCATTGATGATTTTAGTAGATTCACTTGGATCTATCCAATGAAAAATAAATCTGAAGCTATAAACAAGTTCATTCAATTCAAAAACTTAG
>CAIGRK010241958.1:0-15354 GCA_903798315.1 Fraxinus greggii | reverse complement strand
CATACGTCCATGGTAATTGTATAGTATGATCTCCTTTTTTCTTTTTCTATTTTTTGGTGTGGGAGGGGGTGGGGGGATTTTGATTTCTGCATCACATTTGATCGTGCTCCTTTTTTCGTAGAATTAGAAGTCTAAATTTTTGGTCCTCGTCCCTTTATGGCTGGTATGTAATGTAGAATGTTATGGTAATTGGATGTATCCGATCCACTACTGTTGAGTTATAGATGGAACTAGAGTGCTCGAAGATAAACTGGATGGGTAAGTCAATACAATTAGGCTCACTTGAGCCCCATTTTTTTTGGGGGAAAATGAATTTTGTAATAGTGATTTTTTTTAATTTTTTTTTTAAATACGTAATTTAAAAGTGGGGAAAAGTTTTGTTCTCAAGTGTAAAATTATTTTATTGAGAGAATATATGGTTCAAAATGAGTTTGGAGAAAAATAAATTTTTAGAGAATGGGGCTCAAACAAGGGCTTAATTTGTTTGTTGCCAGTGCCACAGGAGTAGATGTAGAATTCACACAGAAAGAGAAAAGGAGAGGAGAAAAAAATTTAGAGAACAGAGGAAGAAATTCTGTAATTCCATTTCATTAATCAATAATAATGTCATGAATAAAATGAAAAAACCTAGGTTCCCTTTTATAGAACAAAGAGCTGAGCTAGTGAAAATCGATGCCCTAATTGACAAAAACTATTAAAAGCTAGTCTAACTCAAGTCTATTTTTAATCTTGTTGCACTCAGAGTGCAATGACTGTAGCACCTTATGAGCTTGGCCAAACATGCTATCTGTCAGACTATAACTTCTTCTGGGAGATACTAGTGGTGCTATTTTGATAAATGAGAAGCTAGGTGGGGAAAATGTTCATCAATTTTTTTATTTTTTTTAATAAGATGGTGAAATTCAAGCCACCTATTATTTGAGAAATTGTTCTTATTCTTTCTAATTTATATTTGGAGTAATGCTATGGTTAGTGAAAGATTTCTTTTGAGCCGATAGTTTGTAGCAGTCAAAACTAAAAAGTGTCAAAGTTGGTCAGATGGGTTACTTTATGCCTCTTTAGGTATCTCATTTTAGGAAAAAGCTACAATTTGGAGAGTTATAACTGGTCAGTCTGCTTTTAGGCTGACTTTCTTTATGAATATGGTAATCAACCACATATTGTTTTGGGGGAGGTATAAATTTCTTGAAGAAGTATTTTGTACCCTCGTGTACAGATTGCACTGTCGTTGAAACAACACTGCCACGTTCAAAAACTTAATAGAAAAAAAGGTATAAAAAGTCGGGAGATTGTGAAAATTATGGAGCTACTGTGCATAATTGACATGAATATTCGATATCAACATTATTCAGCCAGTATTTCTCAGGCTCCATATTTAGCCTTGGAAAATTTATAAATATAAATTGGTCAAATTTTATTTTCAACCACATTCCAATGGATCCACAAGTAGTATTCATTTATATCTATTTATAAATTAAACAGTTTATAAATTCTTTTCAAACGGAGGCCTAGGTTATTTTTTATACTTGGTAAATGTTAGATCTTTCATGTTCAACTTTCTCGTGCTTTCTCTGTAATTGCCAACTAAAAATGGAAGAGAATCTCAATGGTGTGCCAGCTTACATACATGTTTTCGTTCAAATTTCTCTCTTATGTACATTAAAATTCACCTCTGTCACATGCACAAGCCATGGAATATATCAAAGGCATCGTGATTTTACTTCTACAGGTGGATCAAACACCATTATTGTGCTATGGCTATGGCCCTTATAAGTCTTACCTGGGAGATAGAGATGGGATCTGATTGTGCCCAGAAACAGGTGTTTATGCTTTTTCGTGTTCCTGCACAGCATGCACACCGACTTGACAGCTCAAAAGTTTCTATATATTTCTTCCATGCTTAGTTTTGTCCTGTTTCTTTTCTTTTCTTCTGTTTTTATTAGATAATTAGAAATCAAATTATTCATTGCAGAGAGGTGTACAACTGTTTCTGAAATGGGCAATTATGCAAGGAGTTGCAATGATTCTCCAGAATAGATACCAACGGCAAAGACTATATACACGTATTGCTCTAGGCAAGGTGCAGTCTTAAAATCATGTTTTTCTGACAAGTTCTTATGTGCCTTTTCTTCTCTCCCGACAGCTTGTGTTTCAAAATTATATCAATCCGATGAAGTTACGGCTTTCCATGCATAAGGTTTTATCAGGACGTGTAAACGAGTAAAATAAGTGCATTCGATCAATTTATACTTTTGCATAATTGTTTATGCTATCAAATGAGGAGAGTGGTGAGCATCTCGGCTTATCTTTTAGCTAAAACTAATTTTAATTTCAGAATTTATTGTAATGTGCACCTAAAAGAGGTCCAGGCCTCTTCATCCTACCATAATAGTTGAAATTGTGGTAAATCTATTGCTTGCAAACAAATTCTGGCTTTTAACCCAAAACTCTGGCTGACATGGAAGTTTCTCTTCCATCACTTTCTTTCAAGGTTTTTTACATTATTTTATTTGAGACATTTTTTTGAGGTATTGTTTTTGCTTGTAGGCCAGGAGAATGGATGTTGTCTGGGGAGAAACTGCTGGAGTGGAGGGTCAGTTACTATTGTTGTGCCCTATCCTCTTCATCTTGCAGGTATTTGAGTTGCTCTACTATTTGTTTCCACAAAGCTTGAAATTTGCTTTAGATCTTAGAACCATTGGAAATTATGATATCTAGAGGTCAGCTTGGAGAATGCTATAGCCTTTCAAGACCCTGAATCTTCTTGATGGATACAAATGTTTCATCTCTATATTCCATGCTCTCCTTTAAACTCAGAAAAGGGTCTAAGTTACAGTAAACATCTTGCTCTTTGTTTTCAGGGTTTTGAAGCATATGTTGGAGTCTTGTTGCTTAAAACTGCATTTGCTGGTTTCTTCTCTGAGTGGCAGGTAGATAAAAATTATTTAAATGCACAATCTTGTGAATATCTTTGTACGATTATCTTTGTTTATTTGCGCCTTGCAAATCAACTGCAACTTTTGGTTTTATTTCATTTTTGTTCAATATAAATTGTATATCATAGTTAATTAGGTGTTATAATGCACTAATTTCAGGTTATCACCTGTGGGATTCTTCTGATTATCATGGCCGTTGGAAATTTTGCTAACACGGTGCAGACCCTAGTGACAAAGTCTCGTGTTAAAGCAAAAATTAAGAGAGGTCGAAGCAGGCAAGAATTAAATCAGGGATCTTGATTGCAAGAGTTCATGACAGGGTACAGACTATTATTTATTGAGGCTGTGGTAACGCGATGAGGATGTAACAACTTTAAGCTAAATTTATTTCTTTGGCATTTTAACCTTGTATGCGTAGGCAATTGATGGTTTCCAACGGTGACCTTACAATGTAGGAATCAGAATTTTATTAGTTTGTAACAGTTGTACCAAAAACTGATCACCCTGTTTTTGTACGAGTACTTGAAATCCTGTTCATCTAGTCATGTCCAGTACTCTGTCCAATCATATGCATTATTTTGGTTTCAATCGAAAAGAAGTTTTTCCTTAGAACACGTGTCAACCGATTTCATGTAATAAGGTATGCACATATTATTCCAGATGTTTGATAATGCTTGTCGGAAGACTGATTTATGTTAATACAAGATTTGATATTTCTGAGTTTTGACAAATTATTTTCTTTAGTTGATTGCATGCCATACCTAAACTGTGAATCTCCTAAAAGTTATTATTTCGTATTTTGTAAAAATATATTTCACGATCAATTATTTGGAACTGCACGAAAGTGGGAGCGGGCATGTTCCAATCACCCAAGTCGTTCATTAGTATACATTTTACTTGCTAGTGTTGAGATACTGCTGAGACAGACAGCATTTCTGTGTATCGTAGTATGTCATGTTGTCTCGTACTCAGCCACCTCGAAGAGTACATTGTGCACTGTTTTCCCAGTTTACTGATAAGGAAGCATTCCAAGTTAATCATGCATCCCTAGGAGTCAATAAGAAGCCCATTCCGACTTAGTTGTCATCATCTCAGGCAATAGCAGGTTGGCAACTGAACTCGAGTCGAACAGGAAAAGCCCAAGTTTCTCCAGTAGTCTCTTGATTAATACACCAGCAGCATACGAAAAACCCCAGACCACAAACCCCAAAACAACATACTTTAAGACAGTTTTCAAGTAAGATTTTGGGGGTCTCTGGGTGTAGGCTTTTCCAGTAGCTAGCACAGCAATGCATAGCAAAGAAGCTACTGCAACGACCACAAGCTTGAGTTCCTTGTCATTGTTCTTGCGAAATGAGAAACCGTACACCACAGGAGGCACTAAGCCAAATATTATGTATGATAGTATGGCAACAGTTGCATGAATTACGAAATTCTGTCTCCATCCCAAGAGTTCTTTATGATGATCTCCTTGCTCGGTTACTTCATTCAATACTTGCTCTGTGCAATTACTCTTTAGTTGCCAAAGCTGCAAATTTTAGCTTTACCGGGTAAAAACGTGTTTTTATGTTCATTTACTTGACTTGCTACGCAGTGGTAGGATTTTAGCTTTTAATTCAACTAATTATAGCTTAAAATCAGTTCTGGCTATTGATATTCCAAGTGAAGACATCAAAGATCTGTCCCACTGCTGATCTTCCTAAATAAAGCTGTGAAATATCTAACAAATCCTGATTAATTAAAACAATAAAACTACTTACATTGTGACCAATGATGAAAAGTCCACCAATCACATTAGCCATCCCCAGAGCTAAAATATTCACTGTCATGAAACGAATAAATTTAGTCACAGTTCAGGACTCAACAGAAAAAATAGGTGGAAAAAGTGAATTCTTCTAACATAAATCAGAAGATTTAGCATCGAAAAAAACAAAGAAATAATTGCTTCTCACTGAGGTGCTCGATGTGCTATACTCGTCTGATAGAAAGGTTTTGTTATTGCATGATAAACAAGTTAGAATCAGTTGGATACTTTTGGCAGGGATGGTTAAATAGTATTAGACAGTATTGAGGAAGAAAATTAAGCTAAAATCTTGTTTGTTATAATGTTTAGTCTTACCCAGTACTCAAAAATCAAAACAGAGATTTAGTTAATGTTGCCAAACATTTGATATGAAATTGAAATGAATCGTAGGAGATGGAAAAGTAGTTGAAATGTTGGCAAACATTTGATATGTCCTCTAGAAATTAAAATCCACTTACATGTAGCAGCATTCCCGCCAGCTGCTGAGGATACAACACTAAGGCTAGAAATTGACTCGGCTAACCCACCATAAACTATGCTTTTAATTACTTCGATTTCATAAGCCTTTCTTGGTTCACTTTCTACGTGCTCATTTACACGAGTTTGAGTTGACGAATGCAATGCAGATCCTGCTTCTGCAGTAAGAAGTACATCTTGTGCCCTTTGAGAAGCTTTTGTTTCAATTGGTCCTGTGTCTACATTTATTATTGCATCCTTGTCTGCATCAAATCTTACAGTTTAGTTAATATCGTAGGGCTGCGAACATTCTTTTCTTTAATCATGAATAAGTAATTTTTTATTAATTTTGTAATTAATTCATACCTGAACCATTATCTGCAGCCACCTGATTATTATCTTCAATAATGTTAACTGGTCTACCTTGCGTAAACGAGACATCTTTTACCGATGAAAAACAGTCGACTTTCAGTGGCTTCCCAGTGTGGACTTTCCATTTGGTTTCGGTGATAATATGTCGAGTAACTTCTGCTGGATGGATGCCACCTGCTAATTTAAGGGCAAAGTTATTATTTTATGAAACATCCATGTCCAAAAACCTAAACCATAATCTAATTAATGAAGTATAACTTCTGCAGTTTTTTGTTTTTTGGATATAGACAGGATTGAGAATTGCAAATCAAATATTTAAGAGTTATATACCATCAATGCTACTATTGAAATTTGCATTTTTGCTTTCAACCACAGATTCAGTAAGAACTGTGGCTCCAATTTGTTGCTCATATTCAGGAGCAAAATCCAATGAAACGCTAACTTTTCCATTTGCATCCGATTCTTTGAGTGCTGAAACTGGTGTTGGCAACCTAGTGATAGCCTCCTCATCTGTAGTTTCACCATTTAACATGCATGAATTACAAAAGTTGAAACTAATTCTAGTTTTTTATTCTATAAGCACAATATTGAAAAGAAGCGTGGTGGTAGAGAAAGACGAAACAATCAACAATTTTATCATAGAAATGCTGTAAATTCCTACCAGATTTTAAAAGAGCAAACAAGCCGTCTTTTAAATTTCCAACGGGCATGATATCAAATTCAAATATTAGATTAGTACTTTTTTATTGTTTATCCATACAAAAGAATCGTAAAAGGTTAAATCACACGCCGTGATGAAATTTAACACGCTGGACAATGTTTTCCTGCCCAGTTTTCTACTTATGCGTGAAAATGTACCTTATGTAGTCAACTTTTACCTGCTTTTATTTTTTGTATTGTGTGATCAGGTACTTGGCCGTGGTCTGATTCCCTAGAATCCATGGATTCCTCATTTGAAGAAATCAGCAACTTCAATCCACCTTGTCGAGACATAGAGGTCGCATACTCTGCAGATTCTCCAGTAGTAACTTGAGCATAGCTAGAAGGCATTATTACTGATACAACTGTAGAATCTGTTGTAACAGAAGATCATTTATAAAATAAAAAGGCAGACATGCTGAAGAAAGAAAAATTATCAGTGGGAAAAGCATGTTGCTAATTTTCTCAACGCACTGCCAAATTTTGAATGCCTCGACGCTTTATGAGGTCATGTTCTGACTATAAAAGCAGAAGTTCAAATTCATTCTGTACCTTTATTCTTTGTTGTCAGATTATCTGATTTATTTTCTACACCAATTGTCGCTTTTCCAAATGAGGGCTCTTGTCTTGAAGAAGGTAGAATCTTATCTCTACTTTCCAGAGACTCACTGGTCCATTTAGTACTTATGAGTCCTTCAGAAACACGAGCTAGCGAGGAGCCTTTTTGCATCAATGACGAGTTACCATTCTGATAATCCAGGTCAGATGATGGGATTAGTCCAACATCACTTTTCCCTTCATCTGGTCTAAGACTACTTCCTGCATGTGAAAGATAGCTATGAATTCTGAGTAAACCGTAACAATTAGTTCATACACATTTATAAGTAAGAAGTAGTCTAACAGGCATGATATCAATATTCAAATATTGGATTAATTTTTTTTTTAATTGTTTAACCCTATAAATCATAAAAGGCTTTCCATGATGAAATTTAGCATGCTGGACAGTTTTCCTGTCAATCTACCATTCTGAAGACAAAATTTTACCTGCCTTTATTTTTTGTATTGTCAGATCAGGTATTTGGCTGTTGTCTGATTCCTTAAGAGCCCCAGTTTTCTCATTTGAAGAGATCAGTAACTTCGATCCACCTTGTAGAGAGCCAGAGGTAGCATCCTGTGCAGAATCTTCAATAGAAACTAGAGTACAGTTAGGAGCCGTTGTTACTGGTGCACCACTTTCGTGATTATATTGAACTACAATGGTAAAATTTGATTCCTTCAATTGATTGTTGGTATCTACTTTAAACCATTCAACTGTAGAATCTGTTATACCACAGGAAAAAACTCACTTGTAGATTCATAGAATGATAAAGAAGAAACTCATGGTGTGTTTGGTAAGGAGGATTGGATAGAGTATGATGATAACGTTTATAAAGAAAAATAAGCTGAAATTTTGTTCAATACACTGTCCAGTCTTGTCTAGTACGCAAACATGCACTGAGTGCTCTGCGAAAAGGATTTTTCTGGGAAATGCTAAATTCCTACTTGAAGAGGAGAAATTTTGAATACCTAAACATTTAATGAGGTCTTGTTCTGACTATAACAGCAAAAGTTCAATTCTTTCTGTACCTTTCTTCTTAGTTTTTGCATTATCTGATTTGCCTTCTGCATCAACTATCCCATTTCCAGATGCACGCTCTTGTCTTGAAGAAGGTAGAATTGTTTCTCTGCCTTCCACAGACTCACTGATCCCATTGCTGCTTACACTTCCTTCAGAAACATGAGATCGTGAAGAACCTTTTTGCATCAATGACAACTTACCACTCTGATAATCGAGGTCGGGTGATGGGAAGAGTCCAATATCACTTTTTCGTTCATCATCACCCAGGCTACTTCCTGCAGGGGAAAGCAGCAGTGAATTTTAAATAAATAGTTACATGTAATTCATACTACTTTCTTTTATAAGTAAAAGATGTAGAGCTAAAAAAGAGGGTAAAATTAACTTTAGTTCAAAGCTTATTTTTTCTAAAGTACACTTTTATAAAAAAGTACTATTACATTTTCTTTAGACTAAGTTAAACACGCTTAGTTCTGACGATGTGATTTCTACATCTGCAAGAGGACTGGAGGAAAAACTTCAATCCTTCCCTTCTCAATGTTTTACTTTTATCAGCACATAAAGCACGTTAGCTAAAGCCCCCTTCATTCTCGAGTAGTATAACTATTCAATTAATTGATAGTTCGCTATTTTGAGTTTGACGACTCCAGAATTTCGCTCTCAAACAACAACCATACTTCGTTTTGCATCTTTATTGAACCATGTTAGTCTCCTAGCAACGTTCTAACAATATTTTATTCTAGTTTTATAGATTTACTGTTCAAGGAAAACTGCTCTTGCGTCAAACTATGCACAGGAGTTCCTTCTAGATTGACATCTTCTTTGACTTGTCCTAGAAAGTTCTTATATTTAACATGATTTCTCCTCCCATCATTCTGGAATTTTAACATAAAGGGGGAAACATGTAATGAGTAAAAATAATTGTTTTTTCAAAACTTATTTAAGGCATCATTCTATAAACTTCCTACAACAGGCGCAAAGGTACCATGCCTCGTATGTAAGAAAATTGATTTGGTAATGGAAAAACAATACCTTGTTCAACTGATGTTTCCTTCTTATTTGATGCAAATATGGAAGCCAACCAATTTTTTTCCATACTTGGTATTTGCTCATCCTTCTCTTTGGCACCATTCTCTCCAAATATCCGGAACAGCTTAAACCCATTCCCTGAATGTCCAGAAGAAAGGTTGAGTTCTTGAAGATATTAAAATAGAAACTGGATATGCAAATAGTTTTTCAGTAGCAGGTCGTTATTAGCAAAATGTACCTATCATATGCGAAGTGCAATGACTTAGGCTTTACTGTATCATATTACAATCATCACGGCACCATTACAGAAAATTTATATAAATAACATTGTTTCTTCTCTAACCGCTTAAGTTTTCATATGAGGTAGTTCAACATGCTATTAGAGCAGGCAAGATGTCTTTGACTCAAGTCGCACCGCACCGTCATCCATTTGCAAAACTTTTGCACATATGTGGCCTTCGATTAAAAAAAAGAAATCCAGCAGAGGCGGTATATTGAAGACAATTTAGATAAATAAATTTGTCTCCACTCTTCTTACTTAAACCTTTAGATGAGGTGGTTCAGCAGATGCATCGAAAGTTTCTAGAGATACAATGGTCCAAGTAGAAAGCAAATCTACAAGGGAAAAATGACCGCAGCCATCTCGCTGCCTCTCAGCGAATTATCATAACTATATGGAAGCACATGTTTTGATGTTTATTAGATTGTCCCACCCCACAGCATATATATAAGCAATTCAGGCAAGTGTCTAGGTGTGCCTACATATAAATTTGACACTTTTTAAATTTTGAGCCCCATGAATGTATTCCTACCTATTGGAATGAAGAAGCTAAAGCATGATAAGCATCTGAATAAATCAGGCCCTCTGTCATGAACATGGTCATCTGCTATTGGTATTGGACGACCATCCACACCAATACCATCTGTTGGATGACCTTGATTACCAGTTGCCTGTGCAGAGCGAGTATCCGACTTGGAGTTGGATGCAGTTCCTAGTTTGCTACGTTTACGCTCTTCATCAGGAAGTCGAACTGTACATTTTCTTTTGCGAAGAATAACCCTTTGGGTGATACATGAATTGCAATTAGGACAATATAAATCATGTGTTGTCTGCTCTCGTAGTACTCTATCAACATCTAAATCCGTAACTTCCAGATTGTCTGCATTTATCAGATCATTGTCAGTACATTTTCTCTCTTTCGAAGACTCATAAGTTGTGCCATGTTCTTGATATAATATGTCAGTTGGCCAAGAACTTGAAATTGACAAGTTGTCATCCTCTTGATCTCCTTCATATCGATCCTTTAACATAGAAACAGAATTCTTCTGAACATAAAATTTCTGTGCTGAGACGTCTGATCTGTCTGCAGGATTTTTCTCGACCAGTTGTTCTCTAGAATGAAGTTCAACACCTGAAATTAAATGTTAAGTGGACCCCTCGTTGTAACTTGCACTAGATGTCTAAATGTAAAAATGCAAGTATAATTCTAGAATACAATACAATTTAATGAAAAAGAATAGAAACTTAAAAGCTATATGGAATATAAATTAGGCCAAAGTAAATACAATTATAGTAGTCACAAATCCTGCCAAATTCAAATAAAGAAAATGAAATCAGAAATAACTTGGGAAATGTCAGACAAGTTGATCTTTTACTAGTAGTCCGTTGCATAAGGTAATGAAACTGGGCGAGTATCGGAGGAAGGAATGATTGTTGACAAGATTTGGCAATTAGCAAATGTGGGAGAGGCTCATCAAGCACAATGTATTTACAGCAGGTCAAACTTGACAGATCATAAAACAATTACAAAAACATAATTTTAACAACCTGAAATCGGCCTAGACTAGAACATTACGAAGGGCAATCAGCAATGTCCCTCTTTTGCTGGTCGAAAATCTGTTTTATTCCGTTAAATTCAGTTCTGTTAATTAAATGAAAAACTTAAACTATTGCACGTCCCAGATCTGCTCTCCAATTTTAGTTTAAACTGGACTCGAATACCCCAAACCCACACACTTCCCTTATTAGCAAACTGTTATCCTCTTTCACTAACTATGATTCTACTAAACTGGGACACAATTCCTTATTGTTGGTGCTTCTGTTCAACTCTTTTACAAAGACCATATTCATGACTGACACGTACAATTTTCCAAGAAAATACAAAACCCAATCACCTCGAGTAAACTGTAGCGCATTATAAATTAAACAAATCTAAGATAAAGAAAACCAAAAGCTATCAAATTAAAAACAATAAAGATTCAGAATCCTAAAGCACGTTATGAACCTTCATCTTTATCATAGTAAATGGAATATTCTGATTTCAACCCATCTTTTGCTTCTGCTTCATTTTCAAGAATCCCATTAAGCTCCTCTTTTCTTTGCCCATTAACAACAACTGATTCATTGTCGGGTCTATTTGCAGCGTCTGATGACTGATTCACATGCCCATTGTTCCAAGCACTTGATCTTCTTAACAAAGCAACCTCATTTTCTTCCTCCTCCTCTTCTTTTTGATCCCAATTTTGGTCTAATTTCTCCATTTGAAACACTATCCACCCCCACAAACAAGCTCTTTCTTTGTGTACAAGGTTATGTATGATAATAGAAAAGTATCACAAGGTTATATGTTAACAATCGGGTGGGAAAATAAGAAAACAGATTTGCCTGTGCCTGCAAATCTGCAGATTACCAAAGAAATGTCAGTCCGTTGTGTAAAGTGTGAAGTAGAGGAAGCCTCATCTCCAATTCTTCAACTGCGGGGAGCAAAAAAATTGTGTGGGGCCACAAGATTCAACTGGAGTATATTTTTTCAGTCAGAAGCAGTGCTCAGTATGGTCTGGGTGTATATTGGTAGGAGAAATCATGTTTGTTAAATAATTAATCTTCAACTTCAACGTGCAAAATGTACAGCTAGTCCATTAATATATTTCTACAAAATCATTTAGGTTGTTTTTGAGCCGCATTATTTTAGAAAAAATATATTTTAAAATAGTATATTCATGCAGAAGTGTGATTGAAAAAGAAGAAAAGGTTATTGNAAATTGTGTGGGGCCACAAGATTCAACTGGAGTATATTTTTTCAGTCAGAAGCAGTGCTCAGTATGGTCTGGGTGTATATTGGTAGGAGAAATCATGTTTGTTAAATAATTAATCTTCAACTTCAACGTGCAAAATGTACAGCTAGTCCATTAATATATTTCTACAAAATCATTTAGGTTGTTTTTGAGCCGCATTATTTTAGAAAAAATATATTTTAAAATAGTATATTCATGCAGAAGTGTGATTGAAAAAGAAGAAAAGGTTATTGATGTGATGAAAAATATTATTTTATTGAAAAACGTGTGTTTGAAAATGAGTAGAATAACAAGAATGAAAATTTTAATATGTACCAAATAAGAGCTTAGTCTATAAAATGTAAATTTTACACACCCTTTATTATATTATAATGACAATTCTCATGTTAATGGTCAGGAAAAATAATTAAAGAAATGGCTGTCAATATTACAATAATAATAGCGTACGACACAATTATTACCCACCATGAAACATCTAAACAAACTTGACCCCCCTGTTTGACGCTCATGATTAAAAAAATAAAAAATTGAATAGTATTTTTAGGAGAATGTGATTAAAAAAATAGAAAAAAATTTGAATTTACGCGTAAAATATTTTATTATATAAATTTACGGTTGAAAATGATCATATGGCAAAAAAAGTTCCAAAACAATGGACCCCAAACAGGGATACGGTACTAATGATAACTGCATAGAATACTTGTCTTGACAAGAAATTATCTACTTTAATGGGTGCCAAAGATTTTCAAGAAAACCACACACACTATCAGAAATATAAATTTCGTAAAGAAATCGCAGTAATAAGTTGAAATTTTGATGCGTATAGTTCCCTTTAACTAACAAATCTATAATATAAGAAAATGAAAAAGGAAACGGGTCGAATTAATGGGAAAACGAGGGTGGGTCTGGTCAAACAACACTCAATTTGATCGACCCCGAGACATGAGGCCATAATGTCAATTATAGTCCAATGCATCTTCTATCTGCTATGATTGTGTTACAATCAACATGATAGCCAGCTGGAAATGGGTCTGGTGGCGTGGGAAACATTTCTTTGGTGGTTCGACAATGTGTGACCCGTCCAGCTCAGCACTGAAAAGGCTCAGCCTGGTTTGAGGGATCTGAGGTCCGGGTGGGCAAACTTTGAGGATAAATAAACAAAAAGGCGAAGCCTGCAGACTTATCAAAACACAACTGAAACAGAAACCCTCATTACCATCTTATCAAAACAGAATGAGGAAAAATCAAGATTGACAAAATGCATGAAACCTGATATTCATCTTTCTTTAGTGTATGGACACCTCTTTTAGTTAGCTTTTGCCATCTACCGTTGTCTTTAAGTGATTTTTCCAAAGCTCTTGTTTTCTGGGAAGAGGATCATTAAAATATTTCAGAAAGTGAAATAGCCAGAACCCTAGAATTTCTAGTAAGTGATCTATATACTTGCTGAATAAATTCTATTTTCACATTTGCATCTAGAAACGGAATTGTTATAAAGAAGATCTTATGAGGCTGCCTTGGAAACCCAAACAACCATAATTGATGACATTCTATGTTTGAAAATGTTCTGATTAGGAGCATTTCAAAATTTAGCAATATAACCATAGGAGTAGCTGTGGTTACAACATAGCAACTGCATAAAAAGGCAATTGCAACTGTTATTTAACCAGGTGTATCTCAACCTGAGAGTGTTCAGAACTCTGTAGGCTAAAAAGCACACAAATCATAGTGCAACTACAACTAGGAACATATTTCACTGATGATGTGTGCACCAGTAATGAAATGAATCTGATGCTAAATTATATAAGTGTCGCAATAGCCAATTTATCACACCTACTTCATCCAGGGCCCTGGCCAACAGGAAAACTATCAAATCACAGAATGTCAATCTGAAGCCGAGTAAAATGCAAGCAATCTTGACATTATATTCACATGAACAGCTATTAGCCGATCGTGATATTTTTTGAGAAACAGTATGCAAGCCAAACTTTCATAAGAGTGCAATTGTGTATACTTACATTGGTTGAAAATCACGTTCAAATTGGTTTCCAAAAGAGTTCCAATCGAATAAGCAAAGTTTCATTCGCGCGCGAATGTTTTGTCTCTGCACAGCAATCAGCATTTTGGCCATAACTTTCTCTCCCGATATCCGATTGTGGCGATTCAAAGTGCGTTGGAAAGCTAGCTCAAAGTTATACAACTTTTCTAGAAATAAAATTTTTCCAATTCGGGCGTTTACAATGCCAAAAATGGGGCGCAATATTCAGATAAAAATCTGGAATATAACTTGTGCGACTGTGCTATTAGCCGATCGTGATATTTTATGAGAAACAGTATGCAAGCAAAACTTTCATAAGAGTGCAATTGTGTATACTTACACTGGCAGGGTCCAAGATTAGCAAGTTTTAGTGCTTTTTACCATTATTCCGATGTCGAACTTGGATGCCAATGATGGTTCTTGAATGGCCGTCATGTTGAAAGTATGAGGGCCTGCACAGAAAATCTCATAAACATTAATTAGTGCAAATTTACAGGTAGAAATAGTGTATGCATTTTCACAGCCAATATGCAGCCAACAATCCAAGAAGACTCCTAAAACTAGTTGAAATTCACTTACGGTTTCCCACTGAAGACAACACGCTGATTCCCATATTGGATGTTGTTGCCAGAAACATAATTCCAAACCCAGTCAATAAGAACCTGATCACCCTTTATATTTACCAACGGGAATGCTAGAATGTTTACGACTCCTATCACCAGACGAAACTGCATCTGGAATTTTGGAATCCCCCTTCAACAGAAATTTATCTATTGGTCCATAAACTTGCATAGCCTTCCTTTTGCCCACAGTTTTATCCAAGATTATATCCTTGCCACAAAAATCTACTATCCTGGCTCAAAGACCAAATGAGCGGAAAAGTGCGGCACACTCTGGTTCCAATCCAATTTCATTTTTCCATAAATTTTACGATCAAAGTCATTTGAGCCATGTGTATCAAAACCTCTTTCCCAAGCAATTTCAAGCCATCTTTGTAAGGAAGAAATATTGGGTACAAACCCAAAACCACCATACAGAACCTCCCTTGCTTCTTGTCTCTGTTTAAGCAGATGAGAACTAAGCACCTGAATATTTTGCCACCCACACCCAATATCCTCTCATTCAACACTCTGAAAGTGATCAATGTACCCAGACAATATACTCACTGCATTCGAGTCTGATTCCAAACACTTTGCTAACAAAGCAGTAAAGCCGTCTTCAACTTGACAGAGGCTCTCCTTGATTTGTGTCTCTACTTGTTCACGAAAATATTGTCCGTTTTAAAACCACCGCAAGTGCACGATTGGTTAACAAGTAATAAAGTGAAAAT
>CAIGRK010241949.1:0-10608 GCA_903798315.1 Fraxinus greggii | reverse complement strand
TAATCCTTTTATGTAGAAGTCATATGTGTCAATGTAATGAGCTGCGGCAGCAATATAACATTTTTTATTATTATCGATCCATAAATCATAGTTAAACAATATAACACTATTAAAAGTTTTTAGACTTTCAATAGAGCTTTTTTCTTTTGTTATATAATTTTAAAGTATCTAAATGAAGAGAATTTAAACAATAAGAAGTATAATTGGGTTGGAGATAATTCTACACGTGTTGAGTAAAGTGTATTGAGTCTAGCCACATATGCAGTCATTCTTTTACGAAATCTTTCATTTGAATATACAATGGTGGAAAGAGTAGAACCATAACTGCTAAACACTAGTTCGGTCTGTTTCGGGTCGAGACCGATTGGTTTCGCTTTGAAACTCTTTAATATGTGCTTATTCAAATGTGTTGTACTTGAACCGAGATTCCAAATTCTTTGCCATAGTAATTGCAACTTGCTTTCCAAATATCAACTCTAGTTTGAACATCAACCTTTTTACGTGTCATATGTTGCCAACAATCCAAGGATTCTTTTTTCGACATTTTAGTCTCGAGGACTTCATCCTCTTCGATATCCTCCAAAATAATTGGAACATTTTGAGATGCATCATAGTCGGATGGAGTACTCGAAATACCTTTAAACTGATTAATCTCATCATTAGTAAAATCCATCTATAACTATTATAGTAAAAGATACTGAATATTAAAGCAAAGAAATTGGAGTTTGAAGTTGAAACTAGAATACTGGAAGTTTAAACTGATTGAAATAAATTGATATGAAACTCAAATTTTTATCTCATATTTATAGCAAAAAAATATATCCGTTTCAACCAAATTTGAAATTTGATGTGCAGAGCACTAGCTACTTTTTTCCAAACTTTTTTTAGGTTTGTAGGCTACTATTTTTTTAATCTCAGCTAGGCTCGTCACAGGTCGAAAATGCCCGTGACACGGGCCGACGAGCCACACGGGCTGGCTCAAGCTTGAGCTGACGCTTCAAAATAGGACTTGATTCTACCGAGCCAAGAGCAGGCCGGGTCGAACTTTTCTATGGCTGAGCCACAGGCAACCCGAGTAGCGGACCACATTGACACTCATATGCACAAGAAGCTTGGTTCAGTCCATATAACACATTTTTTGAGTTTGAACACATGTTCAGAAAGATATAGATCAATAAATCTTTTAGGTTGCTTAACGTAGTCTTCTTCGTTCAAGATCTCATTCAGAATGTTAGTCTTGACATCAATTTCATAAAGTTTGAATCATGGCCGACATGCTACAGATAGCAAAAGTCTAATGGATTCAAGTCTGGCCATAGGTAAAAATGTCTCATCGAAATCCACCTCTTCTACTTGAGTGTATCTTTATGCTACCAATTATACCTTGTTTCTAACTATATTGTCGTGCTCATCTAACTTGTTTTTAATATCCACTTTGTTTCAATCACATTTGTGTCTTTTCGTCAATGTAAAACTCCAACACAATGTTTCGCGCAAACTGAGCAAGCTCCTATTGCATTGCATGAATCAAATACTCATCTCTAAGTGCTTCAATCACATTTTTGGGCTTAATATGAGAGTTATAGTACACATTTTCAAGTTCTGTGGCAAGTCTCAGTCTAGTCATCATTCCATCTCCAAGGTCTGAGAGCACTTTATGCAGTAGATGAGCCTTTTGGATTTATATAGGTGGTTGTCTTCTATTCTACATTACAATGTTTTCCTCTAATGGGTCAGCACCTCCAGTGGTTGGTGCGGGGTCATTAAAGGAGTATAGGCATTTCTTTCCGATTGTCATTGCCTGAATCTACAACACAGTTTTCCTGAACATTCTTGTTATCTTCAATTTGTTTTCCTAAATTGTCACACCCCATTTATATAGATAACCATAAACTCACTTGTATAGAAATAAAAATTTGACAACTCGACCTAGGCATACGATTGCACATGTATATTTTCTTCTTTTTTCAAAGATAAAATGAAATAAACATCTTCATAATAAAGTCCCTTTATACCCTCACCTAATCACCTAGGATGTTCATATAGCATATTAAAACAAAATACTAAATAACCAAATTTCAACATATTTACATTGAGGTAACAAAAGTATATACCATACTATTTCAAAAGTTATATATATACAATGTAAGACCCCTAAAAATATAATACAATCGATTGTAAGGCCAAAACAATAGCCCACAACATAACCCTATAGGTCATCATCCATGTATATCGAACTTCGGAATCTCTAAGAGCTTCACAGCTTGCCATGTCCTCTAAGAAATTTCATGCTCACTTACAATGCAAGAGCTACATAAGCAAATGCTCAATAAGTAAAAATCATGCATGCTATGAGCATAAGTAATATGAGTATATGCCGCCATGTCATTTCTTTATAACATCATGCTAAAATGCATCATATTCAAATATTCATCAAAGTCAATTCGAAATAGTTTCATTTGAAATATTTTCCATTCATTGGACCTACTATGCACCGATAGAGCTCTACGCAATATAAATACAAATAATAAAATGGCCAATATGATATCGACACAGTCGAATGGACTATCTTCTTGTGACTACTAGAAGTACATCCCCTACTTGTCCCTATTATCACCCAAGAAGTATCACTCCCTCGGTGTCAATAATCATAATATCACAAAGGTATGGTCAAGTGGCCCACCGTGATCACTGAAGGCACATCCCATATCTACACTCTTGATCACCCGGGAAGTCGCGCCCATATTACATAAGCATATCTTACATGCCTCGGTGCCCTACCTATGGTTGATAAAATATTTTATAATGTAAATACATTTTTCCAATTATGTCGTGCATGCTAGATTTTTAACGATGGACATATGTCGTGCATGCATGTGCAAAGGCTTGTGAATTGCATGCTCAATCAATATATTTCAGGGCCACATGCTAAATCATCGTTACCATCAGATGATATGCCATGATCTCCTTATCAAGGTCATATATATGTTACAATACTCTTAGATGCCAACATATTCTAGATTGACTCTACAAGTAACCAGCCATATAACTCCCGTTATTTTCAAGTTCAATGAATATAAACGTCATTTAATTGGATCATTAATGTCCTAACACTCATTCAAGCTTCAGAGGTGATTAGTGATCATGTAAGGGGTGGAACTATATGAAATCTGAAGATGGACATAATCTGTTTTTCAATTTCTAATGCTCAATTCACTTTTCGACCTCTTTTTGTACCCTTAATCACATCAATCAATTCCCAAACTTCTACCACACATATGTTGAAGCTAGACATGGCTAAAGCATATGATCATATGGCTTGGGCCTTCATTTATTCTATATTAGAGGCCTTTGGATTTGATCAGATCTGGATCGTTAGGATCAAGCGGTGCATCTTGGAGTGTCATTTTTTTGTACTCCTAAATGGCCGCCCATGTTTTTTTTCCCCCTCACGAGGGCTCAGACAGGGAGATCCTATCTCGCTATCCTTGTTCATCATAGTTTCATATTACTTCTCTCACTCAGAGGTTTCAGGAGTATCCCAATATATGTTATCGACATGGAGGAAGTACTCTAGTTTCACACCTTTCATTTGCTGATGATATGATCATATTCACCAACGGCCAGAAACAGTCTATCAGGAGGATTCTTGGTTGTCTAGAATATTATGAGAGGGTTTCTGGTCAGTTGGTGAACAGGGACAAGAGTGGACTCATACTACCCAGATGGTCATCTATTATTCAAATTAGGCGATTGGAGATTTTAACTGGTTTTCTACACCAGCAACAGCCTTTAACTTATCTGGGAGTCCCTATATTTAAGGAGACCAAGAGGAGATTCATTTATGAAGACCTTATCCAGAAGGTCGGGGACAGGATCTCAGGTTGGACTTTAAGACTTTTATCATACAGGGGCCATATTACTTTACTGAGGTCAGTGTTCTCCTCCATGCCATTATACCTTCTTCAGATCATGCAACCCCCTAAAACTATCATGAAGAAACTTGAGAACATCTTTGTGCGATTTCTATGGGATTCAAAAGAACAGGCACAACATTTACATTGGAGGAGCTACAAGGAGATTTGTCTTCCTACTTATGAGGGTGATCTAAGCTTTAGGAGATTACAGGATGTGGTAGACATTTTCTCCATGAAGCTCTGGTGGTGGTTCCATTCTCAAAGATCTCTTTAGGCCCAGTTCCTACGGGGCAAGTATTGTATGGGGACACATCATTTACTCACAGCAGTTCTCTACTCATCTTCTCCTATCTGGAGGAGGTTGAAATTAGTTGGGCCCCTGACAGAGGCACACATTACATGGCACCTTAGTGCAAGTCAGATTTTCTTTTTGCATAATTGTTGGATGGGTGAGACTACATTGGCATCCTTATTCCCACGCAGACAGCACACATCTGTGAGGATGCATGATTTCTATGATGATACTGGTAGGATATAGGACGTTTATTATAGGTTCTCCCTCCTCTTATGGCGGATTAAATAATGGCTTTACCTTTATGGGAAGATGCCCCAAATCGAACTTTTTGGCAGAATACATCGGATGGTAGCTTCGTTACCAAGTCATCATGGAAGCTCATACGTTCAGCTAGTATATGGATTCGTACTAGTTACTATAGAGCTCTATTTTGCCCGTCACTGTCTCATTTTTCTACTGGAGATTATGGCAGAGCCTCATTCTAGTAGATATGATTATTTAAGTGAGGATTGGATGCCAGTTGGCTTCTCACTGCCATTGTTGTTCCGAGACTGAGACTATCGGTGATATTTTCACCAGAAATATTATCTTCAATCATGTATGGCAACATTTTGAGGATATTTTTTAGATACCTATAAGTTTAAAAGAGGGAGTCAGATAGAGATTCCAGAGATGGAGGTATTCTGGACAGTATGTTCCATTGTGGACACATTCACATTATCATTTCTCTACTGACATTTTGGTATCTATGGACCGAGAGAAATGATGTGAAGTATAGGGAGATTTGCATGGAAGCTAGACGTATCATTTGGAGGGTCTATTGCTTGATCTCTTGTCTTCATATAGGAAGACTGCTTCGAAAAGTGCATTAGTGAGGGGATTTGACACTTGTACCCATATTTGATATTTTTATGGACCCCCTTCCCCATCTCCCCCTAGTATGGTTTGGTGGCACACTCCATTAATCAGATCCGTCAAGATCAATACTAATGGATGCATCAAAGATAGTTAAGGCATCATAAGAGATCACGTAGGACACTGTATCAGGGCTTTCTCAGCTTCGTATGGACCATGCATGATATTAGAGGCAGAGCTCCGGCTATTCTTGATGGGATTTTACTTGCTCAAGGATTGGGTTATTCAGCAATTGGGTTCAGTCAGATTCTATAGTGGCTATTCACTGCATCACTAGAGGATGAGGACCATAGGCTATTCAGGACATATTTAGACGTATCACAGACATTATATTCTTGACAAAGATATAGTCTCCCACATTTATAGAGAAGGAAATCAGGTTGTAGATGCTCTTGCTGCTGAGGGTTGGGGATTATCGACAATATTAGGTATATGGACCACTTGACCTACCACGACATATTAGGGCACTAGTACAAGTTGACAGATATGGATTCCCCAGTATCAGAGTTTGAATTTTATTTTAACTTTCAGTACTTATTCTTTGTCTTTTCTTTTACATTAGTTCTTATTGTAAAGGAAATAATACTTCTGTGTTTACTGTTTTATTCTTTGTTATTTACTTTCATTATAAGGGAAGTAATACTTCATCATTTACTGTTGTCCTTATTTTCATGTAATCACGGTATTCCTTCGCCATAAGTGAGGGCATATTAATAAAATCTCGGAGGTAGTGCCCTCCTTTAACTAAAAAAAACTTTTCCCACACTTATATAACATATATTTGCAGGTAAATATGTCATTAGTTCACCAAAAGTAATCGGTTTACAGCCTGAAAATCAATCCCTTTTACCGAACACCGAATGAAGAATTGCACTATGGTTGTTTTGAGGTTCACTTGGATTAACATACCACAACTCAGATTCTAACCTATTAAAAATCATTTATATAGTTCTAAATCATACATAAAAACATTTATATTGATAAATACAATTTATACTCAAGGTATTATCCAAAATCAAAGGTTTAATAAGCATAATCTAGAAACTATGTAATTTGTCCTCTGTTGTTTCACTCAATATATCTCCACCAATTATCACTCTTTTTGCCATAATAACAGCCCCAACATAATATCAAGCAATTTCAGAGGCTCAAGAGATTGTAACATCTTCAA
Organism: Fraxinus greggii; assembly: GCA_903798315.1. Classification (NCBI taxonomy): domain Eukaryota; kingdom Viridiplantae; phylum Streptophyta; class Magnoliopsida; order Lamiales; family Oleaceae; genus Fraxinus; species Fraxinus greggii. Next base: position 4,310 of record CAIGRK010241949.1, on the reverse strand, counting down.
AAACAATGAAAACAACCTTCAAAATCGTGAGCTAATGGAGAAGAGTCTGCACATTAGATGTGAAAAATTGAAGAGAAAAATGATGAACTTAAAAATAAAAAATATAAGTTGTTTGAAATTTTATATATGCTCAAATTCTAGGGAAAAAAGAATAATATACATAAAAAATGAGCTTTATTATAGGTCCCAATATGCATTAGTGGTTTGACTTTCATTAATAGAGAAATAAACTTATTTAACAGTGATGTTTAGCATGTCATTTCTCACAAATATAAGGTTTGGAGTCTGGATCATAAGAAATTAGTGGCACTTAACACACATGAGTCACTTATACAATTTACTCCATTTAGACTGGAACTGAGTATGTGGGAACGTTTACTGATCATTGATCATGCTTCTGCATGCTATCAATTGCATCTTTGAGTTATTATATATTGTTGTTACATTCATCATTTGTGACAAAAAGGGAGAGATGATGAATTGCATTTTAATTTTAGTTTCTTTTGTAGTAAGAGGGAGATTTTTTTTTTTTTTGAATGTGAGATGATATTTTCGAATGTTTAGCTAGATTAATTTTTGATGTTTAGTTATATCAATTTTTGATTTTGGTGTGTTGGCTTATATTGATATTGCATCTTCATTTAGCTGGTATGTTGTTGAATTTATGAATAACTGTCTAAAATACTTTTATTCCTATTATTGTTTCACGTGCTTTTACACTTGGTATTTGAGTTTTTTTTTTCAAGAAACATGTTGAACATAGGAAAAGTAAGATTCAGTCGAGTCGTTTGGTATTGGGGAGATTAGATTGAATCTTTTTGATTTGTAATACGTGTTTTGTCACAGAACGTCAAATGAGGAGTTTTTTAGGGTTTAAAGATGTTGGCAATCTTTTTGACAAAACTATTGTTGAGAAAGATTTTTTAAAAGTCAAAGTGTCAAGTGGTAAGTTATACAGGTAATTTGGAAGTCTTAGGGTTCGCGTATGGAATGAGGAGAAAAGATTCGTCGTAATTTTGTTAGTCTATCGTCGTAAAAATAGAAGTTGCGTTGCTTGCATGTTGCCCGGACCTTGCTCGAGTGACATACCATAGCTTGCCTATTGCTCAAGCGACAGTGTATCCCGAGAAAACCTAATTCACTTTTTCAAGGTTTTTATCGGCCCGTACTACCCAAAAACAACTACACTATATATATATCCATGCCTCCATTCGAAAAAGTGGGTTGAACATTGAGATAAACAAGTGATTACTTCCTACATAGCATACTATTAGTTCAACCTTCATTTTGATTTCTTCATAGCATTGAAAAACATAAACTTCATATAAACCATACAATAAAACACTTATTTCCATAACATATGTCAGAGTTCTGAAAATCAAGGAAGGTGATCGGAGTTCCAGTTATTGGAGAATGAGGAGTTCTCATTGATCCAAATGAGATAGACTAATTCAGAAGGTCGGGAGTTGGTGTAGGAGTACGCAATCCTGGAGAGATTTGGTGATTAAAGTCATGAGGTCAGAAAGTACTAGAGTTAATCGAGTCTGGCAATACTGTAAGTTGATTCGTTTATAGTAGATTTTTATTGGTTTGGGCCCAGAGTTTTTACCAAGTTACGCATTTTCTCCGTCAATAATTTTCAAGTATTATTTATTTTTCAATAATTTATTAACTGCGGTAATTCAACATATGATAGTTGTGCATGTGAATTCATCTGGATTAATTAATAACTGTGAATTGTTGCATTTATTAATTGGTAAATTTAAATACCGTATAAACACACATTCACCCCCTCTCTAGGTGTTAGTTGGGTCAAACTTCGTTATTTCATTTATCAAACTCAAAATCCATCAGGATGCCTAATTTCTACTGTTTGGTATCCAAAGATTATGTAAAAGCCTGACCTTCTCTGGCCCTTCATCATAATACGGGCACATTTACTAACTTTTAGGACTCCACTTTTACCAGTGCACTTGTACCCTTTTAGATCAATAGTGCTAATGACATAAGATTTCTCTTCAAATTTGGAACATGTCTCATATCACCAAGTGTTCCGACAGTCCCATCAGACATCTTAATTCCGACTCTTCCAATGCCAGTTATCTCACAAAGTGCGCTATTTTTCATTACCACAACATCTTTTGAAACAGTTTCGTGTGTTGAAAATGAATCCCGATTAGAACATATATGAAAAGTGCAAAATGTATTAAGAATCCAATTATCGTCAAGTTTCAAGTCGCAGTCAAAAATGACCAAAAGTTCTCCGTCGTCCTAACAATCGTCTGCAACACTGGATTTATCTAAATTTTCTTGTTGTTTTCTCTTCTATTTTGCAGCAACTAATTTTTCCGTATTCTACAACTTATGACCATCCTTCTTAATGTGCCACTTTTTCTTACAGTAATTACAAATTTTATTGTTGGAGTCGGACTTCAATTTGCCCTTCATATCACCACCATAAACAATAAGACCTTCTCCATGAGCCTTAAATCAAACAAGATACTTCATCTTCTTCTTTGAAAACAGAGCATCTTAGACTTCTTCACGGTGAGAGTATCATGACTGTATAAGATCGTGTCTATTAAAGATATATATAGTGGGTAAAAAACACAATAAAAGCAATCAAAGATCATCTTCATCATATTTCCTTAAAAAGGTCCAGTGAACCTCAAGTGACGTACCTTTAGATATGCTGTTTCAACTATAGCTTACTAGTAAAACTCTTTGTCATGCATAGTTTCTCCAATTTCAACCACAATGTAGTGACACTTTTCTTGTTAAAAACATCCTAAAAATCGGATTTGAAAGATGAAGATGAATTTGGGACAGGGCATTTTAATCCCTTTGCTGCATTTCTTCCAACTTCCAAGTTGAGGACATCTTATCAAATCTCGATAAAGAATCATCAAAATCCATATCTTTACATGCCATAACAAAAACTTGGTACTGCAGTGAAAAAGCGAAATATTTTACTTCATGGTTGCCATCACAAAAAATCAATCCTCGAATTAAGTTGATCGAGCCTCACTCTGATACCACTTATTAGAAATAAAAGGTTACTAATTTGCTTTGATATCACTTGTTAAATTCAAGAAACGAAAATAATATAACAATATGAAACTAACAATCACAAACACAAGATTTTAAGTAGAACAACTATGGGCAGAGGAGGAGAATTCACTATATGATAAAGAATACAATGATTTTGTATTTTCAACTTGTTTTCCATCACAATGAAAAGCCAATATATGGAGTACGTGTCAAACCCTATTTATAGCGTTTTAGGTGGAATGGGCGTCCTAAAATTCTTCAAAATCGCGAACAGGCCGTGGGTCGGATAATATCGACTCTTGGCAACCTCGTGCCCAATGAGCGGTGCGTGGCGCTCGATTGCCAAAGTTCGCGGATAGCGAGTGGCAGGCAGCGCTTCAGTATTGTACAACTAGTTTAATTCTAAATAATATATACACTCTCACGTATCCATATTTATTTGACCATACTGTGATATTCAAACAAGATAAAATAAAATAAAAAGTTCGGTGCTATTTCAAATCCCAAGTGCAGAACGTAAAACAAGAAGAGAAGCACAGATTTCCTTCAGAGTTTCACGTTTATTTTCATATAAGGGATAGATAATGGCTTTGATCCTTCAAAAACAAATGCATGAAAAGGTCTCTTTTAAAAATAAATATTTTTTAGCTCAGTTAGTGCACTAAATAATGGGAGCCTAATTATCTAGTCAATTAATTAAAAATTATAATTAGAGGAAAACATGAAATAAATAATTAGAGGAAAACATGAAATAAAGTAAATATATCTATAATTTTCTTTATAGCTTGGTTTATTTTATTATAACTTACTTTAATAAACACGACGATAGTCTAGGGTTTCCGAGATGCATCCCAAAAAAAAAAATACAACTAATCATAACAACATTAAATTTATAAATTAAGACATAAATTAAAGGGCAAGCTTTATAATTATATACAATAATCACGTAAGAGACATGTAGCGTTACACTTGCATGTCATCTGATTGTCTAAGCCCGTCCTGGAGGTCCTCATATTCAGTGGTATTGTTGGAGCTTTTAACTAAACCTAAGTACCTAACCATGAAATTGAGTTTATGGCTTTCTAGACTTGTCAAAACAACTGTTGTTTCAAAGGAATTCTGAGTCTGGAAACGTACTCTTGTGCGGGGTCTTGCCCATAGCCAACCGAACGTTGGAGTATTCGAAGTTGAGTTCTTAACTCTTCCATTTCATCCTGTAGATCAGATATGATTGCAACAGCATCAGTCGGTGCTGTGCA
>CAIGRK010241919.1:0-18904 GCA_903798315.1 Fraxinus greggii | reverse complement strand
AAACTTTTATATTTTTATAGTGGTTTTGGTTGCAACTTTTATGTAGTAGGGTATTTTTGGAAGAAATCCATTCTGTGGCTTTTCTGTAGGTTAAACTTCTGTACGAATTGATTTCTCCTTGATTGAGGTAGTGATTAGAAGTGTTAAATTGCGGGCCCCATACAACTCTAATAGACTTTATTTGAAGTATTATTCTATCTATATAGAAAATATGTGCAGATTGAATTACAGATGCATGTGTGTATTGAAATTCAAATCAACGTTAGCATGCGTGTTACTCGTACAGATTTTTTGTACGCATAGTAAAGTTCTTATTTGAATTAATCGGATTTGAGCTTGTTTGACACCTCTAGCTGTTATCTATCACTCGAACTTATTAATTATGTTGTTAAAATCTTCCCGATTGTTAAACTTGAGAAGGTGTTAAATAGCGAATAGCGGACAACGCTAATCAACATGTGAGCTTCTCTTTGAATGCGTTGGGCTCAATTTGACAACCCTGGTCGTGATCTATCCTTGACCTTATGCATCCAAAACCTTCTCAAGAGTCAAACTCGTATGATTTAGACCTACTCTGGGGTATTTAAACAATCGACATTGAAACTCAAAAGTTAAGTCCGTGCTTCATTAGTCAGCGAATCTCTAATAGGATATGTCAACTTTTTGTATGTTAATTCTTTGGTTAACTAGTTAGAACTCGAGCAAATTATAAAACAATTAGAAATATTTTGTGATAAATAAAAGCGTAGACACCAAAAAAAAAAAAAGTGAATGTATAAGTCATCAAAATCCTCAAATTCTTGTCCATACTATTGAATAATGTTATTCAGTATCATTTGTAACAGCACCAGTTTAGGAGATTATGTGATATTAAATGATAAATTCACATGATTTATTTAATTGAATCTGTCAAATGTGATCATATGATGTTCTAGCACTAGATAACATTACTCCCTCACTATTTTCTCTCATACATAAATTTAGCACCTCGAGGGCCACGTATTCTGTCATCAACCCCCATGCAAAGCTAGCATAGACACTTGTAATTCATGGCAATTCCTCTTCACAAATTCACAAACTTTCAGAAGTTGTAACACAGACGCTGAGGTCGCCTTCCTGAACGTCCAGCGGTTCGGAATTCGGTCAACTAGATTTCCCTTCCATTTCTTTTCTCCTTGCAGGAGGTTTAGACTTTTAGTAATCACATTCTCCACGAGGGTTCTACAAAAGCAGCTGTAGGGAGTGATTTCTCAATAGGCCATACAAGTTTAAATTTCTTTGAAATTTTTCACATGGCTCCACTCAATATCAAGCCTTTCCATGCAGATTTTTGCTATGAGCATACAAGAATGGCAAGTGTGCCGCCTAGCAACTCGTCGTAAGGAAAGATGGAAGGTTCGGATGTTTGGCTCCAGGCTCCAGCCGAGTCGAAGTACTGAATGCAATCAAAAACCAAAAGGGGGGAATTTAAAGGATGTGATCGCGTGAGCCTCCTGAAAGCCATGAATTTGAAGATTCAGAAAACAAAGAAAGAATCAGGCTTTGGCTATGGCTACTGCATTGAGTTCACAGAGCGAGCTACTCTCTGACGTGTAGATATGAATTATGCCTACGCACCCTTTAAGCCAATGAGTCGAGTCAGCTGGCTGCCATGATCGTGTGAATATTTTCGTGTTGCTTTTGTTCAGCATAAAGCTCTCTCGGTGGAGTATTTGGTGTTTCTTGAAGATTTCTTGCCCTGTGAGATTTCCGTTAGGACTATTGTGATTAGCTTCAAAAATTGGGTGAACCATTTTATTTCGTTTTTGAACAATGCAGAAACTATTATGATAGAATTTTGTTTCTATATACGATAAGGTTGAAAAAAACTGAGTCGTCGATTTATTTTCAATTGGTTTATAGATAGAATTTGGAATAAGTCCCATGTATAGGAGACTTTGCCAGGGCAGTGTTCAGGGACAGAGATGGTAACCTCTGATTGGATATTTTGAAATTGTTTTTTGGTCAAACTCCAATGAAATGTTGCCATCTAACAAATCTGTATGTAAACATAGCATGTATCACAAAATTTATTGAAGACAATTTTTGGCATGAAAGCGCTTGTTAATTAGATATCAATGTCTTGTAAACCAGAAAGTTTTTGCCATAATAAAGAAGAGCACCACAAAATGATCTCCTAAAATGGTGTCCAGAAACATGTATTGTATATCCAATGTATTCATGAAATGATCTCAGTCAAGGTGACAAGTGTGCAATATATTTGGTTTTCAAAAAATAATGAGCACCATCCAGTTTCAACAGAACCATAGAAGATAAATCAAGTGCCTTAACTTTTGTAAATAATTCATTCAACCACAGTGGTGAAGATGACACCTTGAGTTCTTCGTCTTCGAAACTTTCATTCCGTACTTCACTCAGTTTTAACTGTTCTTCATGACTCGAGATCAGCACATATGAAAGAAGAAGAAAACAAGAAACAAAGTTTTCGTTCCTCTTTCTTTTCTCATGCTGTTTAGGATGAACATCAAAGCATCAAGTACAATTAGATTAGCGAAAACACGAGCATTCAGCACATTCGAAAATGTATGTTCTTATAAATAAAATCGAGTATGTTAATTTTCACCCTTCTCCTTGTATTTAACATACCATAACAGGAAATAATGACTAGGCCAGCAATAGCAGCAAGTAGAGGCATACTGATCATTCTAAAGATTGCACGTATGCAATTGACTGTTGAGGTAAAATTAGCTACATAATATCCACTTCAGCGATGACAAATCAGCATAACCAAGCTATCTCCTTTAGCTGTACAGTTGACATCGTTACATTTCAGGTTATTGGTGGCCATTTGCTTTTGCTTCTTTCATCAAGGAATTCCAGGCAAACAGAGCAGCTCCAATGGCAGGCTCCACCTACGGAATCATTTTAACTTATAGTCATTTTCAAAGTCAACGAAAATTCAGATACTGTGCTTCATCACTATAAAGGTAACTATATCCCTGATTCGTCAAACACGTGACGTACTTACATACTCAATTTTCAGAGAGTACAGAAAAATAAATAAAGAATGCTAACCTTCGGTCTTATAGGAGCACCACCTGGGTAGGTCTTCAAAATAGAATTAATAACTTCTTTCCCAATATCCCAAATCTTGTTAGCTTCAAGGACTCCACCAACCATCACAACAGGAAAAGAACCTTTTCCATCTGCAATAATAGTGAGTTTTTTATGAAAAGGTGGTTGGATTGGATTCCTATATTTGAACGGATAACGAGTACGCCCACATTTTCAATTTAAAAAAGAATCATAAACGTCTGGTATCAAATGATAGTAGACTTTTTATTGATTAGGTCAAATATATCATATAAGCATGGATGTCGAAGGCATACAAGATAGAACTAAGTGTGGAACATTTCAAGATTTTTGCAATTGAAAATTGAGGTGAACAGTTAACAAGATCCACCAGTGCCACCCCCCATATATTTTCACTTTTTCAATTCATGAACAGTTAAACAAATTTAACCTTCTCCGGCCAACTGTAGTCGTTGAACGACAGCTTTCACACTCATAGCCAATTCTTGAACAGCGTTATTCAAGATATCATTGGCAATTTGATCACCAGCTTCTGCACAATATACCACCGCAGGAACAAGTGCTGCAATTCGTGCCCAAGATGAATCTGCATAGGTCCACCTAAATTGCAATAAGCAAGTAAAATAAAACCAATTATGAAGTCAGATATACTACATTCTTTTGTATATTAGTGCTGAAAGTATTTCATTTCCTCGTCGAATCAATTTTCAATAAATTTTATACTAAGATATTTGTAGTTAACTTTACTGCATTTTCAGTGACATTTTTTATTAATTAATGTTACAATAAGATGAGAGTCCTTTAACATAAATGACTTCATAACAGCTTCTAACTGTACTGATTATGGTGTCAAACTTCAAAAAGAATAGAATCAAATATGAGCATTGTTGATATTGGAGTTAAATGTATGGAAGTTTCTTAGTAGAAGATCGCTTACAAGAGATTGACGTTTCTAGAGGTCCGCACTACCATTTTCAGCAATTACGCAAAACAAAAAGTTGCATCTTCCGGGACATAAAATCTATCATTACTTGGGTTATCAAAAGATTGACAAACTGAAGTAGGAAAACTTGAATTTCACGTAAATGCTCAACTAGCCATGTGAAAGGAATGCAGAAGAGAACCACATATAGCCTGCTTCATTGCCCAAAAATCTTTTCTACGAATTGTTTTGACTAGTAAATTGATAAATGTGCAGAGTTCCCAATGCTGGATGAGAGGTCTAATATCTTCCTTTTTCGTAGCATGCTCTATCCATCAAAAAGATGCTAGCTATATGATCAATCACTCACAGAAACAGTGGAGAATAAACTTGAGCAATCTCACTCAACTGACACTAAGAAACCACCCTGACCGCTTAGTTTTTTGTGAACTAATACTTTATCAGCACTCACATAGAAATAAGCATAATATTCACAAATTTGTACAGGGAGATACCCTATTATTTCATCTGGAGAAGAAAGATCGAGTGTCTTGAGAACACAATTTGTAAGCATTGTCTTTGGACCACGGCCATCATGAGCCCTCACAATGGCTGTCAATCCCTGAGCAGCAATTCCATAGCCACTGCAAGCAGCAAGATAAGATCAATCTAATAACACTTCAAGAATCAACTTGTACAAGATAGCACAATACCTCAGAGATTTATATTTGCCTTCTTTTTTATAATGTATTGTTTCTCTCAACCAAGAATGAACAAAGTTGGAAGGAGCAACAAAGTTGATCTTATGTAAAGAATAGGACCGAGTAACATCTAGGATTTAGAAGGCTGCCTCATGACGGGAGACTAACTCAGGAAATACGTAAATAGTCAAAGAATGGAAAAACATTAATCACATGGAGGGGCGGACCCAGGAACGTGATACAGTGGGGACGAGACAGAATTATGTAAAAATTATGGGTTAAAAACTTAAAATTATGGACTAAAAAACTAGAAGGACTATTTTGTAAATGCCAAAAATTAAGGGCCAATGGGGGCAATAGATTTAGGCATCCAGCCTCCAATGGTGGAGGCCAGCTATAATTCGTGCTACATTGCTACTAACACTATCACTACATGTTAGTATTCCACCGCTAAGATTTGGAATTATAATTTATTCTGGTAGGAAACAATGATGTCTTCAATTTTCAAATAAAAATTAAAAAAATATAAAAATAATGTTTCGTGAGTTTGTTGCTTAAACTTTAGCTTTAAACAGATAACAAAAGAAGTAATTTTCTAGTGCTGCTGCTTTAAACATTAAAATGATAATTATAGATAAACAGTACTCAGTTCGAACATTTAATTCATTTTACTTGCATAAACTATAACATCCAGCTCCAACAACTGAAATTGTGAATTTTCAGCAGTACTCAGTTTGAACATTTAGCATATTCAAATCTGTTGTGAAATACCTTTGTAAAATACAGCTAGTACATCTCTCTATGCATATTGCTCAGAAAATGAGCTGTCTATGGAAGAAAACAGAATATTCCTATCGAAGACAACAGATTTCATGAAGTTACTAAAATTGTAATGGAATCACTATAGGACGATCGATTATCAACAACTAGAGTGCTCATCAATAAGTCAAAGTTATCTATTATGGTTACTATGTTTATATTATTTCATTTCATTCCATTCATGTTGCATGACAAAATCTTTAATAAATGTTGACTAGAAGAGAATTACCACCTAAGTCAATCTTTCTGTATATGTACTGATAAATGCCAACTTTACCTGCCCCAGTCACCTAGTACAGGTCCTGCACCAGCAGCACGAGCTTCTTTTCCATCATCTCTAAAACCATAAGATATGCATCCTGTACCTGCAATCAGAACACAGCCATGAAGTTTCCCCATGGTCCCACTTGCAAGGGCTGCCACTGCATCATTCTCGACATGAATCTTTATATGACTTGGGAATATGTGCCTGTATTACATCGTAGACAGTTCAAAACCCACTTCAGAGCTTGCACATGGAATATGTAAACAACTAACAACTTTATCAGTGTCTATCTATAAACATTTCATGCACACATGCATTCATTACGCATGCAGTAATACAATTTTCTATTTTAGAATTCTGTCTACCCCCTAGAATGCAACAATATGTGATACATAAGTTTTATCCAATACTTCGGAATTACTGAGATTGTTGTAAAACAACACCAGAGTGCTACTGGTCTAATTCTAAGAACATCCACAGATATATTAGCCTGCAATCTAGGCTATGCAATCAGCTCCCATTTAAAATTCCCGTCACCTACCTCTTTCTTTCTACAAACACTGGATTTTTCAACCTTAAGCGATACGGCTTTGTTGATATATTATTTACATCATTATAGGATACAACTGCCAGATTTATTATTTGTATTTCTCCTAGAACATGATGAGCCAGTTATAAACTAAAATAGCTCTAGTTTCTGGTCAATCTATAGCATAAGTGACAAAAATTATAAACATAATCCGATCAATTTTAAGAAAAAATGGCAGCTAGTAACAAGTAAAATTTTTTCAAGATACAAAGGATTTTAATCCACCAGTTTGACTATCTATCTATAAACATGTTTAACAACAGAAACAGTATTAAAATGAGATTAGTAAAATTTACACAACCACAAAGCACCTTATCCAATTCAAGATCATTTCCTGATCCATTGGATGGTTGACACCCGAAATGCCTAAGCAAACCGCCCGAACAACTGAATGGTTCATGCCAGCTTTCGAAAGAGCTTCAGCCACAACTTGTTCCAATGTTTCTCTGGCTGCATTTTCTGTAACCATCGATCATAAATACAAAACATATTGAAGAATTAGTCGCCTCGTACAATCAATTTTAATTAGAAAACCGCATTCAATATTTTCCAAACATTTTGTGGTCTACACCATAGTAATTGAAACGTTTAATTAGTTCAGTTTATTATAGATACCTCCGACGCTATTGTAATTGGAGCAACCAGCAACGGCACGGCCGAGAATAGGGAGAGGATCGGGAAGATGGCGGTGATCAGAGAAGGGGAGGAGCGGCATGCACACACAGACGGTGGAGGTGGTGCCGCCGTCCACCCCCAAGATCACCCCTTCAATACGGCAATCGGACTCGTACCCCATATCATAAAGGCAAATCACAAAACCCTCTCTGCGTTGAGATATTTCCGATGGCTATGAATATGGATGGGTAAAGTGAAAACAATAATGCTAGATCTACATGTGTTGTTAAAAAAAATAGAGGGAAAATTGTTTAATTTTTTATACTCTTGAATGGCGCGTTGTAACGTGATAAATTGTAAAAAATGATCTACACGTAGCATAATTAAAATGAAAACGGAACAAGAATTTGTTTAAGGGTCTACTTGGGCGTTTAGGCGTAGAGTCTTTTAAAGTATGTTTTGAGAGATTTTAGTTATGATTTTTAAAATTGTCCAATCGATGCATGAGAATTTATTATCTACAGTCTACATATTGTAAAACTAAAATAATAAAATTACATATATGTCCCTTAATAAAATTTTCAATTTATAGTTTCTTATATGAATATTTTTTTTACTTATAAGTGATATTTTATTTATAGATAAATTTTTTTATGTATAAGTTAATATTTAACTTTAAAAATTAAATAAACTTAAATATTTACTTAAATTTTAAGTTAATATTTTTACTTATAAGTAAATTTTACAATTATTAATAAATTTTATACTTTTAAATAATTTTATTACTTATAAGTAATTTTTTATATTTTATAAGTGAAATTTTTTTTCTTATTAATTTTTTTTTTATTTTATGAACAATTTTTGTTTTACGCAAAAATGGTTTTTTAAAGTATGTTTTGAGAGATTTTAGTAACGATTTTTAAAATTGTCCATCGATGTATGAGAGTTTATTATCTATAGATTTTGAAAATTTTCTAAAATAATAAAATTACATATATGTTCCTTAATAAAATTTTTAATTTATAGTTTCTTATATGAATTTTTTATTTATAAGTGATATTTTACTTATATATAATTTTTTTATGTATAAGTTAATATTTAACTTAAAAAATTAAATAAACTTAAATTTTAAGTTAATATTTTTACTTATAAGTAAATTTTACAATTATTAATAAATTTTATACTTTTAAATAATTTTTTTACTCATAAGTAATTTTTTATATTTTATAAGTGAATTTTTTTCTTATTAATAGTATTTTTATTTTATAAACAATTTTTCTTTTACACAAAAATGATTTGTTACTTATAAGTAATTTTTTAATTATAATTTAATTTTTCTTATCTTATAAGTAACATTTTACTTGTGAGTAATTTTTTAATTATAATGTAACTTTTTTGCTTATAAACAATTTTTTAGTTAATATATTTTTATTTAAAGGTTAGTTTTGAGAAAAATATGTTGGTCATAAATAATTATTTTATAAAGAGTAAAACCTCCGATTTGATAGATTGAGAGAACCAATCAAAATTACAATACATATATTTTGAATGATTTTTAAATCATTCAAAATCGGTGTTAAAAAAAAAAAGAAAAGAAAAAACTAGCAAGCAACTTTTGTTAACCACTCAAAACGATGCCACCCAAAATCGGTGGAAAAAACTCCTAAGCAGGCCCTAAGATTCGACGACATTATGGCTTCTCTGATATTTCTTATTCACCAATCATTCGCTTCTTCGATTATGGTTCCGATTTAGACTCGAAGTCGCATTCTTAGGGCTTGCTCGGGAGTTTCAACGTACTATTATGGACCTTTTTTAAAGTATCGATTTTAAGTGTTTATGAACGAATCAATTTTAAGTGATTTTTAGTAGCGATTTTTAGAATTATCCAACTTGTGCTTCAGAGCTGCACTGATTCTGAATGTAACTGAGGGAAATGAGTCAACAAGAAGAAGGGCTTTAGTGCCATATTATCCGGGGAACAATACAATTACAAACGTTACAATACAAAATCACAAATTTTATAGGTCGTAACTTATTTTTTGATAATAAATTATCAAATTAATTGTTTGTGTATTATTTTTTGATCACAAATCACAAATTTTATAAGTTACAATTCTTTTATCGATCACAATTTATCAAATTAAATAGCAACTTATTATTTTTCTATCACAAATCACAAATTTTATAGATCACGAAGTATTTTTCAGTGACAAGTTTTATAAGTCACAACTTATTTCACGGTCACAAATTATCAAATTAATTGGCTACGAGTTATTTTTTGTTCACAAATTATTAAATTAATTGGCCACATTAGAGCCTGTTTGATTCTCATTAAGCCCCCGTTTCGCCACTATTATTTCTCATTAAATTGTAATTCATTTTTTTCTCTTCTTATGAACTGCACATTCTCCAATAAAATAATATTATACATAAACCCAAAAACTTATCATTCTTTTTTAATCACACCGGTTTCAAAAAATTACTATTTCGCTCATTATAATTTGGAATAATAGGGGCCAAACGGGAGCTAATTGATAAAAAAAAAAAAAGAGCTTTGAACATTATTTTTAGAAGAATGTGTGGTTAAAAAATATGAAATTTCTTTTCTTGGTATATGTGTAGATATTTTATTGTGTAAATGTATGATTGAAAATGATCATATAGCAAACCATAAAATAAATTAATTGGTGTAAAATAGAAACTAAACAAATTGTGATTCACGATTACAAATCTAGTCGAAATCTCACATTTTTAGGTAATTTATTATTTACAAATCACAAATTATCTATTTCATCGATCGCATATTATTTATTAGTTACAATCAATCAAATAATTGGTCATGAACACTCTTCTTCCCATCATTTTCCACCACCACCACCACAACCTCACCAGTACTGCCACCTCACCATCACATCTAGTGGTAGCACTACCACCACCACCACCACTAATTGCAAAATACCACCAACAAAACCCACCCCAAAATCACTGCACAACGACTGCAAAACCAAATCCAAAATAAAAGCCGTTGCGAGGCATTGAGAACGGTGATGACATCATTTCAGTGTAGCGACGATGGCATCATCTCAGAGCAGTGGCGAAGCCATCATCTCAGAGTAGTGGCATCGTGAGCTATGAAGGCATCATTTCAAAGACGATGCTGTAGCAGCGATGCACGACGTCATTAGAGGCAATGGCATCATCTTAGAGCGCCGTTGCAATAGAGGTGTTGTGAGTGTCGTGCCGGCGGTGCCTTTGATGGTGGTGTGTAATCAGAGAGAGAGAGAGAGAGAGAGAGAGAGAGTTGATGGGGGTGGATGGAGGAAGGGTATGTGAGTAGTTTAATTTTATAATATTATTATTAATATTAAAATATGGAATTATCACTTGACTTTCGTATAAACGAACACTAAGCTTGACTTATGAAGTTGGAACTTAAAAAACATGGTTTCATATAATTTTCACTTATTATCCACTGATTATGAATTATTTAAAAAAAAAAAATTACGTATATGCTGATATATAAAACAATCCATCCCCATTTGTCATAACAGAAAATTCTAAATAATTAAACACCGTCAAACTCAAGTTTAATAAAACTACAAAAAACTTCAGTCTAATCAAACAACTCTAAGCCCAAATTCAGTGAGAACAATACAATCCTAATTATCCAATAATCCCAAACATAGTACACTTATATGAATAAATAAAAGCATATTAAACTATTTTTTTAGAAAGTAATCCAAAACGGAAAAGTAACGTAAAATACTAGATTTTGAAATTCCCTAGAAGTCATATCAACTCATATATCATTGCTTGAGGTCCGACATTCAAGTATTTTCCACAATTTGAAGCATCTTCACAACATGCTTTTGGGACGTTGCACCGGAAATTAGTAGAATACCCGCAACTTTGGAGGAATCTCAAGAAAAAAAAGTCTAGGTATTGAGTAACTCGCCATCATCTTCAACTAAATGCTCCAACAATTCATTGTCCTTCGAAGAAGATTGGTTAGCGCACTATAATAATACTTCAGCTAGACGATGTGTTGCCTTGTCTATTGCACCAATAGCGTCTTTAAATGAGTTATTGTCCTCACTACCTTACGTCTATTCTTGAACTTTTTGTTAAAATTTGGAGTTCCATCTTAAAATGTCAATCTTATTAAGAGGAGTAACACAATCCTTTATAAGTTGGTCTATTTTTACATTTTTATTCGATATGAGATTTTATCTCTTAACATGCCCCCACAAGATGATTGCTCGTTTGAACAGACCAATCTTGAATCCATATGCTCACTTTTGGAGTTTTAATCTGACCGAGTTGTTCGTTAGAGTTTAATGGGCTCTGATACCATGTTAAGATTTGAGGTTCCGTCTGGGGCTAGGCAAAATGTTCGAACCGAACCGGAACCGGAACCAGAACCGAACCGAACCGAGCGGTTCTTCTTAAAATAAATATCCAAACGGGTATCTGAATTGAGAACCAACGGGTTTGGTTCGGTTAACCTTTTACCCTTTCGCGTCTCACATGTCCAGATTGTATAACATACCACTATCATATTTAAAAATGTAATTCTTATATTAAAACTTAAATATATTATGAGATATTAGGATGGGATTCTACACGTATATCAAATTAAAGATTAAAATTAATATGTGGACAAAATTGGTAGACATATCCTGAGAATCACCTAATTTTAACTTGTTTAAATCCACATATTTTCTCTCTAGTCCTTATAGCAGGGACGAGTTCTCACTAACACCATAGCAGATTGTGTTACTATCATATCTTTGACTATTTCCTTATACAAAACTCAAATTGTCAATACTCTCTCCTCCGATCTCTTCTTATGTTCCATTTCTATTTATTTTTATTGGTCCATATTTTTTTTTTCAAATTAACAGATGTTATGATATTTTATGCAAATTAGTATAACTATGTTAGATCTACTCATAAGACTTATGTTTAAGTATATTATTGGACAGTTATTTATTATAATATTGTTCGTGCATGGTATTTGATAATGAACCATTGAGAAATGGATACATTTCCTATCCTACTTCCTATAAAAGAGAGGATCAGCCATTCACTGTTCATTTCTGTCCCCTTGTTTTCACACTTGAACCAGTTTGAAACATTGCCTCTTCTCATGTCTTAAATTTTGCACTGTTGAAGAACCAGTTTACTGCACTGTTCACAAGTATAAGTAATTTTTTCACCAACGATTTATACATTTCCCAAACCCTAGCAGACTCTCCAGAAACTTCTCCGACATCTTGCGACTTGTTCTCTCTTCCGATGCTGTAATCTTTGTGCGACATCGTTCCTTTCTTCGCNTTGTTCGTGCATGGTATTTGATAATGAACCATTGAGAAATGGATACATTTCCTATCCTACTTCCTATAAAAGAGAGGATCAGCCATTCACTGTTCATTTCTGTCCCCTTGTTTTCACACTTGAACCAGTTTGAAACATTGCCTCTTCTCATGTCTTAAATTTTGCACTGTTGAAGAACCAGTTTACTGCACTGTTCACAAGTATAAGTAATTTTTTCACCAACGATTTATACATTTCCCAAACCCTAGCACTCTCCAGAAACTTCTCCGACATCTTGCGACTTGTTCTCTCTTCCGATGCTGTAATCTTTGTGCGACATCGTTCCTTTCTTCGCAACCACCAAACCAAATCCTAAGAGGAAGAAGAAAGGTAAAATCCATGAAGCAAAACTCATACCGTGGCTTTGGGAATTTTCCAGATTAACCCACCCGTAATCGCTTCTCCACCTCCTCGTCGTCCACCCAAATTCTAGAATCCCAGTAATCCGTCGCCTATGCGTACGTCCAAATCTACAGACACGGGCGCAACTCCCCCGTCGTCTACTTCGAATCCGGATAGACTCGTCAATGAAAGCAACAAAAACATGAGCAGCAACGCACCAAAGTCTTACTTTCAGAAAACAGTAAGTTTGAATTATAAAACATTATGGCATTTGGTTACATCATAATTATCATTTCTTAATTTTCTTGGGAAAATGTGAAGGTATGTTTGGCTGACTGGTGGTTGGTTAAGGTGGAACCAAACTCCAAACGAAAACGACTTACCGTTGCTGGATTAACTTCCTGAGAGTACCTTTTTTTAGATATGTTGCTTTATTTTGTTGGGTCCTCTGTAGCAACATTTTCTAATTAGTAGAAATTTTAGCGAATTCAAAATTGCATTTTTCTTTTGATGCTCGGTGTTCAGTATAAAGTTTATTTTGCGAGTGGGTTTCAAAATACACTTAATTATGGATGTTTACAACCATAGAGAACAAGGAATTGTGAATTTGAAGTCATAGCAAGAAGTTCTTTTACTCAAATTCTCCTTAATTTCATCATCCTTTGGCATGTGTTTCCCTATACAAGTGCTTGCGTTGGTGTTTAAGGAGAACCTGATGGTGGTTTAATTCTTTTTATGTCAAAAATAGCAAGTTCTTGGATTTATTTAAACTTTTCTTGTATTTTTGGCAACTGGGCTTCCATAACTTTTTTGGTGATATACACCTACTTGGATTTTGTTTGTTTGTTTGTTTGTTTGTGATAGCTATTGAGGCTAAAATTTTAATGGGAGGATTGTGAAAATTTTGATTGTCTTCTTGTATACTAGCAGTTATTGATCTTGGAAAAATGGAAAACTTGGAAGGTAGTTTTCTGTACTTGATTTGGTCATTGAAGATCTAATTTTTATACCTCAAAGGAGTGATATTTATATTTCAAGTGATCCTATTCGATGGTTTATTAATTTCTCATTCCTATCCAATCAAAAGAATTAAGTTGTTATGGTCTCTATGTTTAATGGAATATGTTTCATTTTTTTCTATATAGATATTAAAGTTTTTTTTTTTTTGGTTTCATTTTAATCCTATGAAACAATCATGTAGGAGAACAAAATATGGGGTCATGGAAGATGAAATACTAAGTTCTACTACAGGAGCACCAGCCCCTGCCAGTCTTGTTAGCAAACTTGTGTTGGCAAAGAACTGGACAAAGAGGCATGACATTCTTTCTATTGTTCACAAGTACAGAGGTGGATGAAATATTGCCAATAAACATTACTGGGCTGTAAGCTCTATTCTTCTTGCTTTTACCAACAAATTTTTTTTCCTATTTTGATTATGTAATAAACGTATAACCAATAAGATATTGATCTACAGTTTCTGTTAATGTGATGGACTGATGGTTATATCCCCTCCCTTTTAAAAGAGAGAATCCCAAAGTTATTATTCATTTTTGTCACACCCATTTTCACACTTGAACTGGTTGTGTACTATTCATAAACCGGTTCAATACTATTCATCAATAAATATCCCACTTCTTTTCAATATATCTTCTTTAAGACTTTAACCACGCCTCTATTTCCTTTTCTTCTCCGATATGTCGGAGAATTTGACAAAGTAGGCACCTTCTTCTTCAACTTCTTTTAGATAGAGAGAGAGAGAGAAATTCTTGAAAAGGTTTGATATTTTTTTTCATGTCTACGATTTCATTTGTTTTTGGTTTCATTTGTAGATTTAGAGAAATTGTTTTTTTTTTTTTTGGTTTAAATGGGATTGATTGGTTTTTACATGTTATACTGTGCAGTTCCATCAGGTGGTGGGGAGAGCTCTATCGATGGAAACGGATAAGCACTCCAAGATCTACCAAATGAACTTATGGGCCGAATGAGGTNTTTTTTTTTTTTTTAAATTGTTTTTTTTTTTTTTGGTTTAAATGGGATTGATTGGTTTTTACATGTTATACTGTGCAGTTCCATCAGGTGGTGGGGAGAGCTCTATCGATGGAAACGGATAAGCACTCCAAGATCTACCAAATGAACTTATGGGCCGAATGAGGTACCGGTTCGGTGGTAAATCACATCTTTTTCCCTCTTTTTTTTTGATATTATATGAAGTTTTATGCCAATATTTATGTTGGGTTTGCTTTCATTTTTCTGGGTTTTCATTTTTCTATTTTGTATTTGTAAAGATTATTTTATTTGGGTTTCGAAGTTTGAACCGTGTTTGACTTGCATAACTTTGTGGTTGAGCTAAATATTGGTGTGTTACATATATGGACATATGTCATTTAGTCCCATAGATTACATGCTTCGTTATTTGCCAACTATATTAGCCTAAATGCTTAATTGGGCCAATCCCCTCTCATTCATCATATAAAAGGAGACAAATGTTCTAATATATTACGGTGGGGTTGCTGCTCATGAAAATACCTCCAAGATGGAGAAATTGATTGTTCACATTCTAAAACGTGTGAATTAATGGAGTTTTTTAATCTGTAGAGGTTGAAATTAAAATATAATGTGTTCACGAGAACAAAAATGACCTCGTTTTCTTTGTGGCCTAATTTTGTTTTAGGAAATAATGTTGTTGACACTAATCAGGAACTTAACTTTGTTTATCTGAAATCATCTACTTCATCATTTACGTAATCTTCCTCATACCTTGCCATCTTTTACTCATTTTTTCCTCCAGTTCACATATGTTCTGTTAACCAATTTTAACTATCATTTTCTGCAAATTTTAGCAAGTGCAATATCGACTTCAATATGTGTTCCTCCCAAACATGACAGAATACACAGTCACAACTCCATAAATTTAATATTATGCAAATACTTATTATTGCTTTTATTGTTCAAAACATGAATACATTTAAAATTAGCAAGATCATCTTGGTCATCTTTAGCCACAAATTGAAGATTACTACCTCGCTCAAATTTCAAATAGCGTAAATGACTCCATTAACATAAAACATGTAAAATAATAAGCAAACTCTAATTATCCTATCATCAACAAATTCAATTTGTCTTACAAAATTATTCACCAGTATAATTACAATTGCACATTTAACTCACTCGATAATTTCATTTCATGTGGTGCAGAAAAGCTGTGTGACAAGTAAACACTAAAAACTGGAGAAAATGATCAACAATGCATAGAAGGAACTTTCAGTTGAAAAGGTTGCTTTAAATATTTTGGTATCTTTTTTATTGTTACCAATGTAAATACTCTAAAGTGACACAGAACGCTACTTGCACAGTGGCTGTCACTAATATATAAAACTTGTTTTATTATCAATAAAAAATATTCTTCTTAAATGCATTTCATTTTAACTATCACTTGCACATTATTTACTCCTCAATTCTAATTCATTAAAGATGCATCTCATACCAGAGGCTGAACATACTCACAATAAGCTACAATACTAACCTGAAAACCCTCTTTTGCATTATGTTGTTCTTCAATTTTTTTTTTTAATTTATATATTTTTTTTGACTTTCAGCAGAGTCCACCTGGCCTTCATATAGTTGTTTGGTTTATACAGTTGATTAAATGGCTCAATAAATATGTCCTTAAACTTGCAACAGAGGCCAGGTATGCCTTTTGTCTTTGTGCAAAATATCTCTCTTTTACATGTATTACGTAGGCTTAAGAAAATTATAATAATTTTCTCACGTACTTTCATGTGGTTCCCTTTTTCTTTTTGACTGGAAAGTGCTGAGGTACTTCAAGATGTCCATAATTGGAGAAAGAAGAAAGATGGAAAGATAGTGAAGGAGGCTCATGAAAGGCTCAAGGTATGTGCTGGATGATATTTCTCTGCTTTGTACTTCAATTTTACTTGTAGAAATCTGAAAAATTACACTTGCAGTTTGTTATGATGTCATTTATTATATTGATGCTTCAAAAACAATGTATCAAGAGCTCAATATTTTTCTTTTTCAAGCTAGAAACACTGATGTATTGCATTGCTACTATGGCCATGGAGAAGATAATGAAAATTTTGAAGAAAAAATTGATGAAGACAAATCAACAAACTCTTTTAATGTATAATTGAACAGACATCAATGCGAGATACAAATCTGTAACTTCTTAGTGGGGTTTGATCTTTGGAAATCTGTTTACCTGAATATTTCAGAAAATGTTTTATTCTTCTAGATGCACGGCCTCTTTTTCTTTTGCATTGCTCTTCCTTTTGGTGATTTTTGGTAGCTTTTAATATGTTACATCTAACATCCATTATTGGTATATTCCAGTCTACAAATGTTGTACTATCCATTTTCTTATTTCTGGATCAAATTTTATGGCTTGGCAGGACAGGCTTATATAAGGTATAGCTGGGACTTTTCTTTCTGGGTCTGACAGTTGGGAAATTGAACTTTTCTATGAGTTACTAATGAATGATAAGAATACACAAAACGACGTATCCGATAAAATTTCAAATAGTAACACCGTGGATCTGTCTCTCTGGACATTAGAAGATTGGCAGCAGTATATGAAATGGGAGTCTTTTCATTTCTCAGTATTTAGCAATTTTTACACCTTTAATTTCTGTTTTTTTGTGTTTGGTTCTTCCGGTTTCTTCAACTATGCCGAATATTTAATTTCTTTTCATATTCCGTTTGAGGTTACACCTTTATTTTTATTTTAGTGTGTTTAGTTCTACCAGTTTCTTCAGCTCTGCTATTGAGTATTAAGCATATCAAAGTATTGATCGCAAAATTGTTTAAAATATATGAACTATGTCATTTATTTTGCTGAAAGCAATTTCAGAATATCTCTGTATATATTTACTAATTTTAAAACTCTCTTACATTGCAAATGTACTTCAGAATTTAATTTTATTTGTGTGGAGACTAGACAATCTAATTCAGAAATTTTGTCTTATGTGTGTTACTTCCTCCTTGCAGTAAGAAAGAGGTGTATGAAAAAGTTCTAAAAGTCCCTCCTGTGAAAAGAATGGTAATTTTTTTTTTCCATTTTTTCCTGCTTCTCTATTTTTCAAATTTCTTCAATGTCTTATGGTTACTTTGGTATTTATGGGAAGGTTGTAACATTTAGGTTGTAAACTGCAGGCAGTTAATTTGAAAAATAGCTTTTCTGTTTCCATTTCTCTCTTTAACAACTTTTAACATTTGAGTTTCAGGTATGATATTGCTCAGGCATCAAAAAATTAGTAAGTTCAATTAATCTTCCGTGTGCTTTCTGATCATTCTTTTCGTCATGAAGTTTTCATTTTTCATTTCAATAGTCAAGAGTATCAGATGATTTTGGCAGTAATCTAGAAGCGTATCAATGATTATCCTTCCATAGTTACAGTTTAGAAGTATCATTTTGTAAAGATTACTTTTCGTTTGGTTGATCATTATATTAATCAGTTGAGGTTAAACATGACTTCCATTTGTCTCTATATTTCAATCTAAAATCTGGAAGTTCTCACTNTCTGATATTGCTCAGGCATCAAAAAATTAGTAAGTTCAATTAATCTTCCGTGTGCTTTCTGATCATTCTTTTCGTCATGAAGTTTTCATTTTTCATTTCAATAGTCAAGAGTATCAGATGATTTTGGCAGTAATCTAGAAGCGTATCAATGATTATCCTTCCATAGTTACAGTTTAGAAGTATCATTTTGTAAAGATTACTTTTTATTTTGTTGATCATTATATTAATCGGTTGAGGTTAAACATGACTTCCATTTGTCTCTATATTTCAATCTAAAATCTGGAAGTTCTCACTTAATATTTTCTTTTGGCTATGACCATGCCAGATCATTACTATTAGTGCATGTCTTTCTTGTTTCTTTTTTGAAAATTTTGAAATTTTATGAAAGGCAAAAACATGATTATGATTCAATATGCACTTGTGTACATTTTGTTACTCAGCTGTAACTTCAACATGTATTTTTTTGTTAAATTCTTATGCTCTAGTAGAGGTTGGTCATAAATAATTTTTTTTTTCAATGATATGTGTAATAATTTCTTAAAATTTTCAAAGTCCAATGTTAGAAGATGGGGCATGGGGCTATTAAGCCTGTTAGAACATGCAGAGTAATTTTTGAAACCGTGGGTTTCTATTTAAATAAAAA
>CAIGRK010241901.1:0-15294 GCA_903798315.1 Fraxinus greggii | reverse complement strand
GACTAGTAATTTATAAAATTGACAAATGGATGCTAAATTAGTGACCTTTGAGGTGAGCACGTCCCACTTTCAGACCCCGACGATAAGTATAGATTATTGTGCACTAAGATGTAACAATATATGTTCATTTGCATTGCCTTAATAAATTCTTTTTTTGTGGGGATTAAAATTAGATTTTTTGTAAATTTTGATTAAAAAAAATAATGAAATATATGATTGGAAATTCGTGGATCACTTGTAATATATGATTGAAATAAATTGTTAACATTGACTTAAATTAAAATCTTTTTAAGTAATATCAATGAGTTAATTCATTTTCCGCTTAGAAATGTGTGTCATTGGTGTGGTGTTTGTTGATTATCAGGCAGGCGCCTAGCTTGTGTCCATATTCAAATTCAAATCAATTAATTGTTATTTTAATGCCCCTATTTTGCAAATGGTATTAGGAATTATGATTCGATTATTCGCATATTTTACTTTGAAATTCTAATCTAAAGTTTCATGATCATAAAAGATTTCACAAATTGTATACTAGATGATTCTAGTGTAGTAAAACACAAATTTGAAACGTGATCGAAATATATCTTTCATGATCGGTGCAAAAAGTTGAACCCTTTATATTGAGAAGATTGTATTGCTCTTATTAAAAATTTTCTAGATCATAGAAATAAGAACAATGATTTATTTGGTACTCATTGAACAGAACTGTGCATATGACTCATTTGTGACCTCTAGGCATAAGCCTCTACTCTCATGAGCTAGTAATGTACATTTGATTGCTATTTCAAATTGTTTGATGTGTCAATGAGTGATGTCTTAATTGGAAGAATGATGTCATTACTCTAGGAATAAGGGCGAAATAGTTAGAGATCATATAGTTGCAATAGAGGAATCAATTAATTATTATTACAATAAGACGATTGTCACTATGAGGCATTCACTATAGGCATTTGAAACTGAGCTAAGTAGTTCGATGATGTAATCTTTAGAGTCTATTTTGTGATTTGTTCACAACATATTTGTCTTCTGAAAATGGGATATAGAGGGCTATTCCAACATATTGACACTCAAACGAAGGTTGAATTGTTGAATAGTGATTAAATGATATTGTTATCGAATCATAATTTGCTTACATAACTGTCACTCGACTCGAGAGTCCAGTTTCAACTTCTTGGTAGAATGAGCGAAAATTAATAGATGTATCTTAGTTATGTGAGATCAATTAGGTTTCTCTCTTGGCTCTAATATAGATGTCAGACTTGATTAATCTACTATATTAAAGTCCAAATGAGAATTGTATAATTATAAAACCCTAATTGAGTATTATAAATATTCCATTTATGGATGCATTTCTCAAAAATTAGGATTAACCACATTCTCACATTTCCCAAAAAATGATGGACCTAAATAGACGACAAAAGGAAAGATCTAACGGAAGATCTTGACTTGATGGTGGAAGGTGATTAAAACCTTTTTTAATCTTATGGTTATTAAGTTATGGAACTTAATTATTGTCAATCTTAATTATTTTCACTTTGCAAAACTGGTCGCGGATCAATCTCTATAGTGAGGTTGCAAGTGGGGATTGTAAAAGGGGCAGAAGGCTCCCCTGAACCAAAATTTCATTAAGAATTTGTTTATGAATTTGTATCCTTGTAAAATTCTATTAAAGAATTGGATTCTTTGTAAAAACTCGATTTTGCTGTAATTTATCTTATATGTAAGGAACTATACTTAGACTTTTTTATTATCATAAAAAAAAAAGAGGCAAGACAAAATAGGTGTGCAATTTTTTCTTGTAAACTTTTTTCATCATAGTAAATTACTGCAGCGACGGAAAGGGTGTGGTCTCACATTGAAGCGAACATCTATAAATGTTGTGTATTCTTGAGTATTTATTTTTCTTTTTTGAAATTGATTGCTCTCAATGGAATGAATTAGTGTCTATAATTCTCAACAATTGATATATGAGCTTGTGGTTTTGATTGAGAGCAATGACAGTAGAGAAGGAACATCAGATGAGATCTATATGTTTGATGGTATGAATTTTACATTCTGGGAATGCGATTAAAGATTATCAGTAAAAATTTACACGATGCAAATCCAGGTTTGGAAAGAATGTGAAATGTTGGAATTGTGGTAAGACTGGGAGCATGAAGAAGAATTGCAAATCACAAAAGGAGAAGGAAGAAAAGAATAATGACAGTGCTAATGCAAGGTACAACATGATTTACTCTTATTAGTTAACGTCCTTATTGATTCTTAGGTGATGGATTCATGAGCTTCTTTTCATATCACTGCACATCATGAGATTATGAAAAAATATGTAGCTGAAAATTATGGAAAGGTATGTCTTGACGATGGAGAACCCATGGATATTATTGGTATTGGTGATGTCGGTTTGAGGATGTCAAACGAGTCTGTATGGAAAATTTATAAGATGAAATATGTACCTAAATTGATGCGTAATCTGATCTCAATTGGACAACTTGATGATGAAGATCATAATGTGGCTTCAGTGTTAGTGTTTGGAAAGCTACTAAGTGAGCTATGCTTTTTTGCTTGAGGAAATAAATCTAGAACTCTTTACATCACTTCCTATTGTAGAAACATGGTTGCAATTACTGATCCAACTGATAGTTCTTATTTGTGGCATTATAGGCTGGGACACATGAGTGAGAAGGGAAAGACAGTGCTTTAATCTAAAGGAAAGTTACTATGGTCGAAATCTATTGAACACAGTTTGTGTGAAGGCTATATTGTTTCTCTAAAATCGAAATGGACCAAAAGCTACAAAATTGGAGTTGATTCCTACGAATGTATGGGGACCTTCAACTGTTACTTCTCTTGGAGGTTCCAATTATTATGTGACATTTTTTATGACTCGAGTAGGAAGGTATGTGTCTATTTTTTTAAGAATAAATTTGATGTTTATTATGCCTTCAAGAGAAGGAAATCGATGGTTGAAAATGAAATAGATTTGAAGGTGAAGTGTTTGCAGCCAGATAATAGGGAGAATATGTAGATAATGATTTCAAGAAGTACATTGCTAATAATGAAATCAAGATAAAGATGACAACTCCAAAAACAACTCAACAAAATAGTGTACCTGAGAGGATGAGCGTGACTTTAAATAAGTTTTCTAGAAGTATGAGATTACATGATGGGTTACCAAAGATGATCTGAGCTAAGGCGAAGCAGCATAGCTTATGTGATCAACATAGATCTTTCAATATCAATGAATTACAGAACACCAAAGGAGGTTTGGAGTAGTAAAGAGGTAACTTTTACACTTGAAAGTGTTTCATAAATTTACATTGATTTTACTGCGAGAACCAAGCTTGTTGTTAAATTAAAAGGGTATTTCTTTATTGAGTATAATGATAACAAGTTTGGTTATCATTTCTGAGATGATCAAACTCGAAAGGTTATTATGAGCAAGGATGTGATCTTCAATAAAAGTGTCTTGTATAAGGACATGTTGGGAACAAACCCTAAGGACTCAAGTCCTGAAGTTAAGAAACCTAAGGTGATTCCATTGAAAGATCTTTCAGTATTAAGTTAGAGTATGCTGATGGTGAAAATCGAGAAAATATAGCTCCAAAAGTACATCAGAATACCTGTGTGACTCAGTAGAGATGAAGTTGAGAGCAAGGGATAGGAGTAGGGCACCCTAGTTACAGTTCACACTCAACCCAGAAGATCTGCAAAACTACTAGACTTCCACAAATATATTCTTCAGCATTGCATTATATTCTATTGACAGATAGAGATGAACCAAAAAGTTATAATGAAGTTGTACATGTTGATGAAGCAATTAAGTGGGAGCTAGCCATGAGAGATGAGATAGATTCATTATTGTCCAATCAAACATGACAACTAATAGAGTTATCAAAAGGAAATAAGGCTTTGCAAAATAAATGAGTTTATCAATTAAAAGAAGAACATGATAAAAGCAAGCGATATAGAGCAAGACCTGTTGTAAATGGATTTCAACAAAAAGAAGGCATTGACCACACTGAAGTTTTTCCTCCTATGGCAAACAATACGTGGATTAGTGGGTAAAGGAAGACTTGCACTTAGAGTAGTTGGATCTAAAGATAGCCTTTCTTTAAGGTGATTTGGAGGAAGAAATCTACCTAATGCAACGTAGCCATAACATTTTGAAGGAAATGAAAAAATGGTGTGTGAACTTCAAAAGAGTTTATATGGTTCTTAAACAAGCTCCAAACCAGTGGTATAAAAAGTTTGATAGTTTTATGAGTAGTAATGAATTTAGAAGGTTTTAGGGGGGACCATTGCTATTTTTATATAAAAAACTTTGATAACTCATATATTATCTTGTTGCTATATGTTGATAGCATGTTGGTTACAAGTTCTTGAAAATAAAAAATAGATAAGATAAAAAAAGGGAGTTATTTAAGAATTTTGGAATAAAGGAATTGCGTATTGTAAAACAATGAGAATTATTAGAGACAGTCCCTTGAAATTGTCACAGAAAGAGTGTGTGAATAAGGTTCTGAGCATGTTCAACATGGATGATGAAAATTAGTTAGTACTCTTCTGGCTAGTCACTTCAGGCTATTAAAGAAGCAGTTACCCTCTACTGAGCAAAAGCCAGCCTACATGGCCAATGTGCCTTATGTCTCTGCTATTGGCAATCATATGTACGCCATTGTATGTACAAGATCGGATATAGTACATATTGTGGGAGTTGTGAGTAGATATATGAACAATTCAGACAAACAACATTGGGAGACAGTGAAGTAGATTCTCAAATACTTGAGAGGTAATTTAGATTTAACCTTATGTTTCAGAAAATCGGGTTTGGCATTACATGGCTATGTAGATGCTAACATGGCAAGAGATATTGATGGCATGAAGAGTACTACTGGATATATATACACTTTGGGTAGTTCATCAATTAGTTATGTGTCTAAGTTGCAAAAGATAGTTACTCTTTCCACTACTGAGGTTGAGTAAGTTGCTATAATTGAAGCTAGAAAAGAGATGATATGATTATAATATTTTTTGGAAGAATTAGTTACAAGTATGGGAAGAGTGTGTTGTAATGTGACAATTAGACCGCCATCTACTTAGCAAAGAATCATGTTTATCATGAGGACAAAACATATACGGGATCATTATCATTTTATCAAATAAATTTTGAAGGATGGAATTTTGACATTTGAGAAGATTCAGGGGAGTCAAAATCCAGCGATATGTTGACAAATACTGTTCAAATCAAGAAACTGAAGTTGTCCGCAACTTCAGCTGAACTTGTCTTTTAAGGAATGAGAAGTTATAACCACTACAAAGGAGTTATTGGTGGTGAATTAGTCTCGAAGTGGAATATTATTAAATTGTGGAGCCTAATTATTTTCGATCCTAATTATTGCCACTTAATAGAGCCAGTCGTAGATCAACCTCCGAGGTTACGCGTGGGCCCCATTCCCGAACTTCTATAAATCCTGCATATTATTGATTATTTCTTTTTCTTTTTTCGAATTGATTACTCTCGATGGAATAAAATTAGAATTCTCAACAATGATCTCACTTAATATGTGAAGATTTAAAAACAAAATCCAATAAACTCAAATAAGATCTAAGATCTATAATCAACTTAAATTTAATTTTCAAAGGAAAATTGATTTTCTCTTATTATTAAATCTAAAGTTAATGAAAATGATCTAATTGTCACTTGTTTAATATTATTTATAGTCTATACTATTTGTACAAGCTGTATAATATTCTTAACAATATTTAGATTCTAATTTTAGGGATTATACATTGACATTAGGAGATCCCTCCAATTTCACTTTTCCTTTAAAGCATTAGGGCACGCTGCCTATTTAATGAGAATTCCTACAAAGGGCATATCAGTTTTTCCAAAGCTTTCTTGTTAATTTGACATGGTATCAGAGCCACAACTCTAAAACGTGGCCAGTTCATGTGCAATCGTCTTCTGGTGCATCAGGGATTTCAATCTTGTCTTGTGCACATCTTCTAGTTGATTTCTTGATTTTTTAGGTCTTATTTTTTAGAATTTGCTTCTATTCTTCATGCATTCTCAAGTTATTTTGATTCCACTACGGTATTTTGCTTCTTACATTGCTACTGCCGTACTTTGCTTCTTTTGTTGATATTGTATTTTGCTTTTTCTTCTACTGCTGCTCTATTTTTTGTTCTGATGTTGCTACCATCATTCATGCTGCTGCACATCATCATGTCGTCATATAAGTAAGATGTCTTTCATGTTCGTTTCACTGGAAAGAATTATTCTGCTTGAGAGTTTCAGTTTCAATTATTTGTCAAAGGGAAATAATTACGGGGTCATATTGATGGGAGTGATCAAGGACCGACAGATAAGGAAAATTTGTCTAAGTGAGAAATTAAAGATGCTTGGGTTATGACATGGATACTTAGCTCGGTGGAGTCTCACCTTATTCTAAATCTGATGCCTTACAAAACAGCCAAGGACATGTGGAATTATTTGAAAAATATTTACAATCAAGACAACAATGCTAGGAGGTTTCAACTGGAGTATGAGATAAGTAACTTCACATAAGGGAATCTCTCAATTGAAGAATATTTTTCTGGTTTTCAAAAATTTGGTCCGACTGTTCAAACATCATTTATGCTAATGTTCCAGTTGAACCCTCTCTACTGTTCAAACGGTACATGAAACCAACAAGAGAGATCATTTTTTAATGAAGCTGCGATCATATTTGCTATGATCCCAATGCTCATCGTATAAGAGTTTCTAGGAACGTGTTTTTCTTCGAAAATCAATATTTCTTTCCATCTTATGTTGAGAAGCAATCATCACCTTTGTCTAGTTCCACTTTGGATCCCTTTTTGCCTCCTCAAGATCTCGGCTCGGGACCTGATCCTGTTACTAATTTCACACATTTTCGTAGGTGGACCCACTCTTCTCAACCTCCTGATAGGTATGGGTTCTCTTCACATGTATCTTTAGCAGCTACCTTATCCTCTATTTCCATTCCTTCTGTTACAAATAGGTGATGGAACATGAGTGTTAGCAAAATGCAATGTAAGCAGAACTTCAAGCACTTGAGAAAAATCGTACTTGGGATATTGTTCCATGTCATCTTACAGTCAAACCTATTGAGAGTAAATGGGGTTGCTCTGTAAAACTTCATTTTGATGGTTCATGGGACTACTACAAAGCTCGACTCGTAGCTCTTGGTCACAAACATGAATATGGGGTTGACTATAATGAGACCTTTGCTCCTGCTGCCAAGATGACTACTATTCAGACCATCTTAGCTATTGCCGCTTTTCAGTCTTAGATTCCTCTCCTTATGATGCTTGTAACTTGAGACGTTCTATGGATGGGCTAAAGCAGGCTCCCTGGGCTTGGTTTGAGAAGTTTCGTAGTATGCTTCTCAACTTTTCTTTTACACAAAGTTAGTATAATTATTATCTTAAGTGTAGTCCTATTCTTGGTTTATGTAGATGATATTATCATTACTGGAACAGATTGTGACTTGATTATTAAGCTTCAAAAGATATTGTATGCAACTTTTCATATGAAAGATCTCGGGCAACTCACCTACTCTTTGGGCCTTGACGTTCATTTCGATCAAATGGCATTTTCTTAAACCAACATAAGCATATTCAGGATCTGATTACTTTGGCTGGTTTAGAGGACACTACTTCTATTGACACCCCTATGGAGGTAAATGTCAAATACAAAAAAGCTAAATGGGATCTTCTGGTTGACTTTACCCTCTATCGACGACTGGTGGGGAGTCTTATCTATTTGACAATTACTCAACTTGATATCTCATATGATGTTCATCATTTAGCCAATTTATGTTTTCTCCTCGACATCTTCATCTCGCTGCCGTTCTTCACATTATATGTAATTTCGGGGGTCGCCAACTTGTGGGTTATTCTTTCCTACTAGCTCATCTCTTCAACTTGTTGTCTATAGTGATGTTGATTGGGCTGGATGTCCGGACACACGTCGATCTACTATGGGTTGGTGTATGTTTCTGGGTAATGCCTTGATTTCTTGGAAATGTAAAAAACAAGACGGCGTTTCTAAATCCTCTATTGAGGCTGAATATCATGCCAGGTCTACTACTTGTTCTGAAATTGTATGGTTACGTGGTCTTCTTGGAGAGCTTGGATTTTCTCATACTCCTTCTACCCCTCTTAATGCTGATAACACTAATGCTATTCAAATTGCGACAAATCATGTATTCCATAAACGCACCATACACATTGAGATACCTTAGATAGTCGAGTGATCTCCCTTCCTTACATTTCTACCGGTCTTCAGGTCGTTGATGTCTTCACCAAAGCTTTAACTCGACCGCGACGTCATTTCCTTGTTGGCAAATTGTTGTTGGTTGACTTACCAACATCAATTTGAGGGGGATGTTAATGCAAATGATCTAATTGTCACATGTTTAATGTTATTTATAGTCTATAATATTTGTACAAGTTGTATAATATTCTTAACCATATTTAGATCCTAATTTTTAGGGATTATACATTAGACATTGGGAGATTCCTATAATTTCTCTTTTCCTCGTAAAGCATTTATTTTCCTTGTAAAGCATTAGGGCAAGTTGCCTATTTAATGAGAATTCCTACAAAGGGCTGATCAGTTTTTCCAAAGCTTCTCGTTAATTTGACAAAAAAATCAATAGGTAAACCCCACCACATTGTGATAGAAAAATAAAATAAAAAGATGGAAAAAATTATTTCATAGTTAAAATGTTGCCTACCAATCCAGCATCAAATCTTTATGTTGTTAATTTCTTATGAATAATGTTATTTATCATTATAATAATAGAACATTGGTGATATGGAAGCTTAGGTGGAATAATGAGATACGACAGTTTAATTTCCCCTTCTCGTGAAAATTGAACTGTCATATTCCATTATTCTACCAAAATAGTCACATTACCAATGTTTCATTATTATAATGATAAATAGCATTACTAATTTCTTACTCTTAATGATAAATATCATTACTCATTTCTTACTCTCAACTTCATAAAGTTATGTTTTACTGCCCAACTTGAACTATTGTCCAAAAATTTGAAACATAACATTCTACCATAAGGTTCACATGACCATTTACTAAATATTTTGATGATTAGCGAATATAAAAATCTGAGGACTAAATTGCTATTTTTAAAAGATTGTAGACCAACCACTGAAGCAATAAGCTAGGAAAAACAGGGCAATTTTCCCTAATAATACTCATAAATTTACTTGCAAATAATTGCCTATGTTTGATATTATTATCTAAAAACTCATTTTCAACCATATATTCTCACGATAAAATTTTTACAAGTAAACCCAATTTTATTTTAACTTTTTAACCACACATTCTTTAAAAATTTACTATTATAAAACTCATTTTCAACAAAAAATGGGGCTCAAACAATATAAGAACAAGAAGTACACCATCACAATTAAATCTAAATCTGCAAAGATTTGTCATTGTTTTCTTATGGTAACACTGTTACATTCATTTGGCAACAAACAAACCAATATTTTGCACAACCAGATTTGACTCCGAAGCTTGCGCTACATGGGAAATCTCTATTCACATACAACAATACAATTTGTTTATGCTGGACTGCCAACAACTGAGATTCTACACGCCAGCTTGTTCACAGAGACCTAGCAAGTCCAAAGTCTACACCCCAAATGATATTAGAATGTTATTCTGTGGACATTATAGAATGTTTATTAATCATAGTATCTTACCTCAGGTACAGACAGCTCAAGTTGAAACTTAGGACCATCATAATGATGTAGGATCAGCCTAAAAGCATCTTCTTCCAAAGCCTTACAGATTTTCCTAACTCGAATCCTTCCTTACTCAAAAAAACAAGGCAACAAAATAAATTCTTTGTTTGAAAAATAGAAAAGCAGATAATTATAAGGATCTTGTCACATATACATCAAGATTTACCTAATGAATTACATAATGTCATACGACACTCTACAATTTTCTAGTTTAAAACACAATCAACTTTTTCATTCAATCTTTTCCCTCCACATCATATTATGTAATCCATTATATACATTTTTTATGTACAAATAGCAAAATCCTAATTATAAAGCCCATAATTCATACAACAACATGTTGCCTGAGCAATTAACCTTGACTCCACTACAAGAATTTTATTTCTAACTCTTTCTCCAAACTGCGTATATTGAAAGAATATGTCCCAATGTCTCAAAGGCAACCATCTCCCAACCCACGAATTTGACGTCCGAACTTTGTACCTAGAACGGATATCATGATATTAATTCCAACCTCAGGATCATCTATAGTTATCTCTTCCAAATGAGTATTTTCAGAAAGTTGTTGCTCCTTTACCATATCTACAAGATATTTATGCTCTTTGACAAGCATCCCATCCTACAAACATAACCCACAAGAGATATAAAATAGTCCGTAAAATTAATTTCTGCGAAACATATAACACAGTTGTACACAAGAGATATATCACAACCTAAATGCATTCACAATGGAGTTGGAAGTAGAAATTACAAAACTGGATGAGGAAAACCAAGGAATGCGGAACAACAGGTAAATGATAATATACATTTCTCAATCTCCATTTATTCACCCCTTGCAGATCCCTGGTTTCCATAACACAGGTTCATCCTTATAAACAAGACTAGAATAGTTTCCATAGCAAATATAAATCTAATTAGAGATGCATCAACTGTAAATTACTAGGATCGTGCCTATGTAATTCAGAATTCAAAATCAAAAAATAACATAATACCTGATCCTTATGACGACGAACATTGCTCACAGAACGAGAAGATTGCTGATCAAGAATATCACTGGAGGGACCATATTGTGCAATTATAATGGATTCTATTACTATTTATTTTTAATGTGATGTGCTCTTTTGTAGGCTGAGTTACAAATGGCGGACCAATTACTATGAATTCTGTTACAACATATTCACTAAACTTGGATGCATAAATATACCTTCGGCCTCTCTGTAACTTGCTCAGCTTCTACATTTTCAAGCTCTAACTTTCAAGCTCTAACTGGATATCACTAAATCTCTTAAGTAATTTCTCATTTCCAAAATCTAAAGATCACCATTTCCATGGTAAAAAAGAAATAACAAGAAAACCTTATGTTGAAGTATGTGCATGAGAAACAAAAGATCATTATTGAACAAACCTTTCTTTTCGGCAAGGACAGCTTCGAGTCTTGCCAATCGATCCTTCATCAGAAACAAAAAATATTTAACTTCAAAAGCTAGAAGACAAACATTGATTTCTTCAAAAACATCACTAGAATGAACGGACATGTAGGCACTTATAAGAGAGAGAATTATTCACACAATTGAGTTCAGCAAATATCCAAGAATCCATCTTTGTATCAATTTCCTTAATTTATGTGAAAAAATAACATATTTACTACCCATACATCTATATCTACGTGAGAATGAGGGATAATCCAATTCTACGTTATTATTCACCAATGTGCCGATGTGAAAATTATCTGCTACTTTATGGTGATTCCAATAGCTTTGTCTCAACATTGATAGGTCATATTTTATAGCCTATCAATGTTGAGACATAGCCAACTAAAAAGTAGATTGAAGTGAATTACAAGGACAGAAAAATATGTGAAAACATTAGTGAGAGGAATTGAACATTTTTTATGTGAATAATCTAAATGAATGAAAGGAAATTAAAAAAATTAATGGTACAAAGTTTTTTAAATTAACATAGAACGGATTATGGGGCAAAGGAAAATGGCAGAAGAAGAAGAGAAACAACACACCTGATTCAATCGGCAGCGAGTTGGCGAATAACAGAATATATGGAAAGCAGAAGCAGCAGAGGTAGCAAGCTAGAAGTAGCTGCAATATTAGTTACATAGCCGGACGTTAGTTTGTTGTTAGGGTAGTTATTGTAGATAATCATCCACGTATCAATTTTTCATTGATTCTTATAATTAGTTTATTATTGAGCTGCCTATTTATACCAACCTGTAAAGTTCATTTCATTTGAATAAGGTCAGTCAGAATTCTTTTCCTTTTTCTCTCAGTATGGTGTCAGAGCAATACGATACTTAATCATCTCTATTGTTCTTCATCACTACTGATATTCCGAGTAACATCACAATGGCAACTGAAGCTGTTGATCAAACCCAATCAAGTAATTCTTCATCAATGAGGTATTCCGCCATTGATGATGGTTCCAGTCCTTATTACCTGCATCACTCGGATAGTCCATGCTTGATCCTTGTCTCGCAACCATTAACCAGAGACAATTATGCCTTCTGGAATCGTTCTATGATGATTGCATTGTCAGTAAAAAATAAGCTAGGCTTCATTGATTGTTCCATATCTCGACAAGAAGGCAATGATGATTTGCTTAAATCTTGGATTTGCAACAACAATATTGTGATCTCATGGATTCTTAATTCAGTTGCATCGTATATGCAGATTCAGCATATATGAGACCTGGATGGATCTCAAAGAGAGGTACTATAACAACCCAATTTTCATAAACTTTGAAATGTTACCAAAATTTAATTTTCTTTGTATCAAAGGCGGAACGATAAAATAATATTCTTTAATAAAAAAAAACTGGAATATCCATAATTTTAAACTAAATATGAAATTTTTATCGTTAAGAAAATAACTTAATCATTAATTAAATAACATGTCTTTGGACAAATAAAACTAACTAATAAATTAAAGGAAAATACTTAATGTTTATATTTCTTCAATTCCTCCACTCTTGCAATTGACCCGAACTAACCCGAAGAATTTTTAAGAGTGGTTATTTTAAAATACCCAATAAAATATGTGTAATTTCCATAAACAATTACATAATAATAAAATAAACAATTTATATCACCCTTCTCTTATGGAGTATATCGGTGACCAAGCGACACTCATCTTAGGTCATTTTAAATTCTCAAAGAATTTCATCTCTTAATAAATAACTCGAATATTCACTAACAATTCATACATGAATTACTGAATATAAAAATATAAGGAAACAAACAATTTGCACAAAAGTATCTTACCTTGATTTTGAAAGATTGAAAAGAATAAAATCTTGCACGTAAAAGATATCCTATTTTTCTATATTTTTTTCCTCTCCTTCTCTCTCTACCGTGGTTCTCTTTATTTTCTGTGATGAAATAATGAGAATTCCTACTGTATTTATAGTTGAAATTCTCAATTGAGTTTGTATGCAATTAGAAACGAAAAAAGTGTAATATAAGGAATTTGGATAAGAATTGATTTCAAATAATAAAATTATGATTACCTTTAAATTTTATCAAATCACAAAGAAAATTATCATTATCAAAATCAAACTTTATCATTTCACACGCACACATTGCCAAGAGGAAGAAATAGATTTGGTTTATAAATTATTTAAAATTCTATTTATCCTTGTTTTCTTTCAATTGGGTCTAACTTAATGTGTTCTTATCTAAAACAATTTTTCTTGAGTCGAAAACTTCTAATTAATTACGAGCTACAAAAAGAGTCCAATATCGATATACTAAATCTCACTCTATCAATATCTAATTATTTGACCCAAAATAATATTGATTTTAAAACATATTTCATTTTAACCCTCATTTTTTTTAAAATATTAAAATATAGCATATAAAACAAATAAAAATTTTAATACCAAAAAATGAGTGGTCCTCACATCTTTCAGTTGAGAAGAGAGTTGATGAATCTCACTCGGGGACAAAATCTTCTGTAGAAGTGTATTTCACCAAATTGAAGACTATTTGGGAAGAATTGAGTAATCTTGTGGAAAACGTGAATATGGAGACGCCAAAAAAATTAGTTGATCACTATCACATGGAGTATGTTATGTCATTTTTTTATGGGATTGAACGATTCATTTGCTTAGGTTAGAGGCCAACTGTTGCTCATGGATCCCATCCCTCCCATAAATAAAGTGTTTGCACTGGTGTCTCGAGAAGAGCATCAAAGCAGTGTCAATAACATTGCTAGGGCATATGATCCTATGGCCTTCTATGTCAGAAATGACGCCAAGAAACCTGCCGCTGGGCAATCTTATAACAACACCAAAGGAAAGAAAGTCCAATAAGCACTTACTGTAGATATAGTCAACATGCTGTTGATAAATGCTATAAGCTCCACGGATATCCTCCTGGGTATAAGGCTAAACTAAGGTCTGATCCTTACCAAGCAGTTGCAAATGGCCACAAGAATTAAGTCATTGTAAATCAAGTATCTGAATCGACCCCAAAACAGATACATGGAAAGGTAGGAAATTTTATGAAGACTTTAAATCCTGCACAATACCAACATTTGGTGGATATGCTGAGTACTCACCTCACATAAGCAAAGACTGGTATTGAAGAAGATGCTAAATGTGACCATATATCAGGTACCTGTTTCTGCATTTTTCTTAAACCAATACTCAATTTCCCTAGATGTTGGGTGGTGGATTCAGGGGCAACAACTCACATGTGTTTTAACCAAAACTGCATTTCATAAAATGCTATCGATTCAGAATACATACATCACATTGCCCAACCATGAACGAATTCATGTATTCTTCTCTGGATATGTGAATATCAGCCATGTTCTGATGTTTGAAGATGTGCTATTTGTACCCCAATTCAAGTTCAATCTATTGTCTATTAGTTCATTAACCAGGGATTCATCTAGGATTGCCAGATTCCTTACTGACTCGTGCATTATTCAGGACATGCCCAGCTTGAGGATGATTGGTAGGGGTAAAAAAGTTGCCGATCTTTACACATTGGAAGCTGATCCATATAATTCAGTTGTTACTAATTGTAATCCTGCTCATGAAACTTTTGATTCTGTATGTTCAGCAATAAGCAATGTAAGTTCTTGCACCTGGCATCATAGACTTGGCCATTAATCTTTTCAGAAATTAGAACTGCTAAAAGATCAATTGCATCTACATTGTGATAGTTACAAATGTAATAAATATGTCCCTTGTGATGTATGGCCTTCAGCTAAACAAAGGAGACTTTCTTTCGTGTCAAACAACCATTTATCTAATAGTACCTTTTATCTAATCCACTGAGACACTTGGGGGACCATATCACATTCCAACATATGCGGGTTATAAATACTTCCTTATATTCGTAGATGATGTCTAAGAAACGCAGGATTCGACCCAACTACACCTAGATGGGGGGTGATTAGGTGTAAACGCGGAATTAAAAATCTAATTAACTAGCAACACGTCACAAGTTAATTAAGTCTAGGTGATTAGTCATACAAT
>CAIGRK010241815.1:0-10943 GCA_903798315.1 Fraxinus greggii | reverse complement strand
TTTAAAATTTGTTAAAATTGTGGTAGTTAGTACTTTGTGATAGAGAAAGGAAACAAATGAATATAAATTAATGTACATTATTAACAAAAAAATCAAGAAATGTATAAAAGAAAGTACTAATCTTTAATTTAGCAAAATCATACATTATTACAACCGTTCTTTTCGAGTTCTCATACTTTGATAATGTTGTATAACTATATCATCATCAATCCTATCGAATACATTCTTCTCAAATACACAAGCAAGCTATCATTTAACAATTTATCATTCATTCGATTGCGTAATCGATTCTTGACATAATTCATTACAGAAAATACCTAGTTTCTCCATCTCTGATGTTTTCTTGATTCTGTATAAGGTGGCGCATAGAGAGGTACATTTGAAGCTGATTAAATGCAGAAAAATCACTTCCAAGACCAGTAGTTACTGCATTTTGGACTTAGTTTTCAATGAACTTGAGGCCAAAGTTTCCTACAAGCGATGGGTCAGTTGTGGTGGCTCCTATTCGTCGCAGCCCGTAGGAAAAAAAGGAAGAGAAGAATCACCGCAACACAGGAAGACAAGAGGAAATGGGAGTCGGGACAGAAATGCTTAGATTTGAATTGGTAGGGACGTAAGGTTTAAGTTTTTTATTCATTTGAAAACAAAATAGTAAATACGAAAAATAAAATTTTAAAATAAAAAAATTTGTCAAAAAATTGGGGGTCCGGGTCCCTCCAATACTCCCCTGCCTCCGCCCCTGCCTCCAAGGCATCCGCGAGCTACGTAACTTTTAGCTATATCAAATGAGTCTTATATCTGGGGTAGTTAAGGTCCAAAATCTTATGCCTTATGAAAGTTGCAATCTCTAACTCTTTGAGCAGTGTACAAAATGATTGATGTGATATCTTCGAAATGACGACTAGCAATCCATCACAACTGATTCACCTAGAACATGGTGTGGAAAGTCACAGGCCTATGATGGCTAGTTTGTGACACCATTAAGCTTAACATGTGAGTTGTCTGGATGAAGCTACGTGTTAAGCATCTAATGGTCTCATTCCTAGCTCCCTTGCCTACAAATACCCATTTTTTGTGTTATTGAAGGTAATCATAATCTCGGATATTGAACTTTTCACTTGGAATCTAAACTTGACTCCCCGCAGTCTCCTGTCTTTCGTGTCTCTCATACCTAATATATTGTTCGCTAATTTGACTTTAGAATCAAAGTGCATATAATTGTTGTACTTCCATTTTGGAGTGGCGATTTATGCATCTAACGTTTTTGTCCAAGTGTGCTAACATACACGTGGAAGCGAGAGAAGTTGTTATCTGTTGACATCTAGTTCTAGATAGATTCGAAGGTCAACAAATATCATGTCGAACCACATAAATTAAAAGCTTTAATTGTTTAAGAGAATCACATGCATGTCATTTAAATTTAATATTCAACATAATCAACACGAAACACACCAAGTCGAAAACAGAACTACAGTAAGATGATTTCACTGAAATTCATATATAACAAAATTTCTATATATCATAATGAACTGTTTGAAACCAAATGAAATATATAATCAACGTTAGATAGTTTACAAGTACCTTATATTTACGTATTACATTGAATTACCAAAGCCATATCCCCGACATACTAGAAATTTTGGGCGTATTTTGCTACACTAACGAGTTACTTTCAACACACCCCTTCACATGTAAACTCAATTCATTTTTTACCCATCAAACGCCGACACATACAATTTCATTGTACGGACAGTAGTGAGGCTTTAACTTAGGAACTCTGATACCTGTTTGAAGATCTAGATTTTGTTTGGTATTGCTTTTAAGTCATTAAGTTCTTATAAATTGTTAATCCTACAAAATGTGACTTAAATGGATAGGAATTTGCCGGTCCTATAATGTGAACAAAAAGTACGTTAAACCAATGCATTACGAGGAAAGATGATTTCGACAAAACTCATATATACCACCATAGGGTAGCAGTTAAGCACTGAAGTTGTATATATATATTACAGTGAAGTACCAATGATCATATCCTCAATGTACAAGAAAATTTGAGCACATTTATCTACACGTAAAAGTTACTTTTGAGTAATCGTTCTTTCAGAACATATTTGAGATTTTTCAGAAGTTAATTTTTGGGGTTTTTTTATTTCAAAAACTTTACCATAAGTCGTCTTCTTTAAAAAGTATTTTAAGTTGGCCAATCATGCTCTCAACTTTCAGCACCCTGAATTTTAGGGCATTCAAGCACTAAATCCCCTGTGGAGAGAGCTCCAAGAACTGGATGGGAAACTTGCACATGCCTGAGCTGATGCCTCAGCCATTTGTTCTTGCTTTATGCCAGCATTGCAGATGTTAGCGATAGAACGCATGTGTTTCATTCCATACTGGGATAGTGATCCACAATGAGTCTCAAATGATCTAACCTGCAAAGCAAATAAGAGTAAGGCTGTTTTTCACAGAACGGAATGTCCGGTGATACGCTGGTGGCATGTTTGGTATGGTTGGTTAGACAGTATTTGACAATATTAAACAAAGGAATTTAAAAAGTTGTCTATTACACTGTTAAATAGGATCTAATATTGCATATCAGAAACCTTGTTGGCATCTAATATTGCATATCAGAAACCTTGTTGACTCGATTACACTGTCAAATGTAAGGCCAACCAAATAGAGTCAGCACATGGGGAGTTATTTTTAATTCTCACGACTCAAAAAATTAGTACTAGGCTGAAGATATTGTGGGAATGCAGTTACAAATCTTACCAAGGATTTAAGACAGTCCCAGTCATCAACAATAGGCTGGCCTGTAGGCCGAATGGTATTTAGCACTTCAGGCCCTTTTTCAATTCCAAAGAGAAGTTTTCCGACAAGTTTGATACTACTGTCGATGTGAGTTCTGTGTGCCATAGCATTAGCAAGCTGCTTCTGAGCTTCAAATTTCCTAACAGAGCCTTCAGGAGCCTTAAGGAACTGCAGTATATCACGCAAATTATTATATACATATCTAAATATTTTTAGCATCAAGAAGACTCCTTAACTTTCATGTAATTTCATCCAGACCTTGTCCTTGGTTTCAGTTTTACCCTGTTCAACTCCTAACCCAAATTCAAACCAATTGAAAAATAAAGTAAAAAGAAATTCAATATAAACTGAAATTCAGGTTATAATTGTCACATGGAAATGTTAGGTGAAAAGTAGAACGGAAATTGCTTCTCATGAGTGTAGTAGAGTTGAAGTCTTGGAAGCATCAAAAAAAGAAACGGAAAATAAAATTTTCTATTTTTATTTCAAGCAATACATAGCAAATTTTAGTAGCATTTCCAAAAAAAAAAAAAAAATTGTTGAACCACATAGAAAGGACCACATATATATCATTTCAATCTTGTCTCAAAAGAAAAATATATAGTTAAAATTCTAGATTATGGGGTGCTTCATGTATTTTAGTGTATTGAAGGTTCTGCCAATGCCCTCTTCTAGCCATATAATTAGGCTAAGCTGTCACTATCCCTTCTTACCTTTAACATGCAAAAATAGCAGTTTAGATTTTTTTTTTCCATATGCAAAATAAAAAAAATTAAATAAATGGTAATTTTTCTTTCCAGAATCCTACAAAAAATGAAATCATTTAAATAAAGGGCCTGAGAGAGTATGGTATCCTTATCCAGGGAGCTTTTTGCTTCTTTTCTGGAAAGTCTTGGCGTATTTTGTTACAGAATACCAGAATGCATAAGCCCATACATTCTGAATGTTTAGTAATGATACTGCCAGCAGCTTCACTAATGTCCAAATAATGAACTCAAATTTAACATTGGATCTGCCTTTCAAGTTTGACCTCAGCTTAACTGAACTCTTATTATTGTTTAATATTACCTCTAAATGGTACCAATGTATGAAAAATGCACGTACTATAATTTAAGCGTGTAGTTGATTCAGTCTAGTAGCAAAAGGAGTTACATATACCTTATGCCAAAAATGTAAAAGATCAGCATCACGCTGGTTAACAGCTTTCGAAGATAAATACAGTGCATTGTTGTCCACGAAACTGTGATTATCATTTGCAGGATTTGTACCCATGTACAGGAAAAGATTCTCCACACTTAGCTTCAAGTCACCATATTGCATGACATGGGAGCCATAATAAGAGTTTTGATTAGCAGTTCTCCTTTTAACCTGTGAATACCAACATAATAAACTCATATGAAATGCACACATAATAACAAACAAACAAGCAAACAAAATGGAGGGCAGCTACACTTGGCTATTTCCAGCAAGAATTTACCCATTTATCTCTGTTCTTATATTTTTGAGGAGCAACGTTCACCATAAAATGACAACTGAGAGCATTAAATGTGCAATTTTATTAGGTAAATACAACCTTCCCACCACCAAAAAATGATGCTCTCATTTTGCAGTTTATTTTAGTTAAATATATATGGTTGAATCCAACATTTCCGCTACACCTTAAATTTCTTTAGTTTCAGGCTGGCTGTTCAGTTGCAAATGTACGATAAAAGATCTTACCAGTTGATACTGTTGCCTCAAAGTTTCTTTCCGCAAATTGTGTATTTCACTGGTCATGAACAAATGGGTGAGTAATTAGTAAAATATAAAGCCGAACACAGACATTTAAATAATCAATATAATCCCACTAAATTGCATTATTAGCAAATAAACCCTTTTATTTTCTTTCCATAGCTGTTACTAAAAAGCTAGGTAATAAGTTTGCCTGCTAAATATCAAGTGATCAACAGGCAAGCCACCAAAATAGAATTAGTGATATGCAAAAAAGTAGGAAAATAGAAGCATACCTGTCCTCCATCCAGGCAACACTATACAAGTCACCCAAGCAGGTTTCATATTCAGGGGGAGGACCAGGATTGTCGCCTGGGCAGTAGGTTCCCCAGCTGCTCTCTTCCGCATTTGATGCAGTGGTCGCATATATATTCAAGCCTTCAGGAAGAAGACCCTCAAAAATACTTCCAGATTCACAAGCTTCAAGGTAAAAAACCTAATAAATTTCAAAAGAATAGCCCTTCAAAATTTTAGATCATGCTTTAACAATATAAGTGGGAACTGAAAATGAAAGCCAATAATTGATTTACCAAGCTTTTATATGTCCCAGAAGCATGCTTCTTCTTCAGAACCTCAACTAGGTCATTGGCATAAAGGTAAGGATTTGTAGGCATCCCTGAGCATGTGTGTAATATGTAAAAAATAAGCCAGTTAGCATAACTAGTCTACCAAGAAGGAAGAAAATGTAAAAACTATGCAAATCAATGGATGCTACTGGTAAGTTACTAACCAAGCACCCCAGGACCACCATGATCAGCATAGTATATGAATATATAATCATTCGGACCGCTATCTACAACTTTTCTGCTACCACCTGTGAGTGCAGTTCTGTTCCCAAGGATCACAGCGAAAAAGTTGTTGACAGTAACGTCATCTCCAACATAATCCTGGCTTACAAAAATCACCACATGAGGGAAAAAAAAAATGAAAAATAGTTTCAACAATAAAAAATTGACCAAAAGACTAGAGAATAACACAAACCTTAGGAACTCCTTTATAAACATCCTCGCCATGAGGGCTGTTAATGATGACTCCAGGCCTAGGGTTCTCTTCATTGTACGCAATGTCGTCATACATGAAAACAATGATATTTTCATCTTTGAGACCACCTCTCTTGAGGATTTGATATGCATGGCATAAATCCGCCTAGTACATAAGTAAATGCCTTATATCATATTGATTGTCAAATGAAAATTACAAAGATGATGATATATAGTTATCATACAAAACCCCTTTCATCTCTATGGTTGCATTTAAGACTAAGTATATAGTTATAGGAAACCATGGAATATATGAGTAAACAACACAGAGTAGTTCAGTTTGTCAGACTAGATCATGAACATAAATGAAACAGAACTTAAAAAACTCAGTTCACCTTTTCCCTTGCACAGGGTCTTGTTCCAATCCAGAACCTGATTAGTAGTTATCTACTAGCTCATAAAAACTATGGGATCGTTAGTAGAAATTAGCTTTTAAATTTCTA
Source organism: Fraxinus greggii (assembly GCA_903798315.1). Lineage (NCBI taxonomy): Eukaryota > Viridiplantae > Streptophyta > Magnoliopsida > Lamiales > Oleaceae > Fraxinus > Fraxinus greggii. Next base: position 4,885 of record CAIGRK010241815.1, on the reverse strand, counting down.
AGAAACTCATCAAAATTTCTTTAATTTCATGTTTACTCTTCTTTCTGCACATCGCACTTGTAGTGAGAGAAATGAGTAAGTATTTCAAATCATTAGAATCTTCATGCCAAGAGTTTGATTTTTGAAAGTCCCTAATCAACTTTAGTGGATGCTAGTGCTGGTACGTAAAGTGACTGGTTATAATCTTCATTGGAATAAGGGAAAAGAAAAGAAAAAAAATCTAATTATAGGTCCTTGTAAATACTATTTGTTTCTATAAATGTGGAACAAGTTAAAATAGAATTAGTCCACCTCCATATAAAACAAAATAAAACAAGACCAAACAAATGAAGATGCTGTATCAAACATGAATCTTCGGAAAAAAACGTAAAAGAATTAGAAATGCAATAGCAATAATAGCATTATGTTATTCACTTCCACCGGGTGCCTAAAAGAAACGACAATTCAAAAAAAAAAAAAATTATAAATTTGAACGGACCAGTCACGTCAAAAGATAAGTAGACCTAACATAAGATCGTTTTCAGTTTCTTTTATCAAGATTAATTGCCAACTTATTTTTCCAATTCTAGATTACTATTATATATGCGTAAACAGTGTAAGGAAACCACACCCCTTTTTCACTTGTAAGAGAATCCCCAACATTAATATATAAAGAGTTGGTCCTCTTGTACTTGAGAAGATTCTTAAAACCGAAATTTGAAATCTTGACGACATAGAACTAAAAATGGAACGAAATCTAAGCTGTGAACATCCACCCCACATTATGAAGATTACTTCAGCCACGAACTTTCAGAAAATGTCAGGATTTTCATCAAGTTGAGTAATGAAAAATTTACATAGGCAGAATAAATTGTACGCTCTTTTCAAAAAATACAATAAAAAAACCAAAAAGAGAATCACTGATTTAAACATAAATGAGAAAATGTGTAATTCTAAACAGGATTATAAAATAAAATTTCTGCCAAAAAGAATAATAATAACAGAAGCAGTTAATTTCAATCATAAACAATTCATAAATTTGTGTTTGGGGGACTAATCACCTGATGCCGGTAATTCCAATAGCCGGTGGAACCAGCAAGGAGGACGGCCCATTTGGTCCCCACGGTATCCTCATTGGCATCACCGTTACTGTCCTCGAAGAGGCCAAAGAATTGGCGAGCTTCCGACGGCAGCTTGATCAACTTCCGATCGTCGGCGACGGCCACGATCGAAAGCGCTAGGAAGAAAGATGCACCGGCGGCAAACCGAAACATCATCGTCACCGGCGAGAAGGAATTTTTTTATTTTTATTTTTTGCTGATCTGTGAATTATATATAGAGGAAATTGCACGACAACACTTTTGGCTTTACCTTCAAACAAAAGGATATATAGTAATGCTACACGTACATAATGNAAGCGCTAGGAAGAAAGATGCACCGGCGGCAAACCGAAACATCATCGTCACCGGCGAGAAGGAATTTTTTTATTTTTATTTTTTGCTGATCTGTGAATTATATATAGAGGAAATTGCACGACAACACTTTTGGCTTTACCTTCAAACAAAAGGATATATAGTAATGCTACACGTACATAATGTTTTACCGAATTTTTTATCGAATCAATAAGTGACGGCTCCCTATTGAGGGGGCGCCTGGTCCCACAGGTGCCCCCAAATAGGGGGCCGCCACTTGTCGATTCGAAAAAAAATTTGATAAAACATTAGGTACAAATAGAATTTTCCAAGGTAAGTAGTACGTAAAGTACTCACCTTCAACACGTTTATTTTTTGACATTTTCACATTTATTTTTACATTTCATTGTACCAAAACTTATTTTCATCCATTTTCTCAATTAAAAATTATAAAATGACGAAAATACAATTTTCTTTAAATAAAAAAAGGAAAAAAGAAAAAATAATTGCAATCACAGTCCTAACTTTTTTGAAAAGCGTAAACTAGTCTCAAATAAATTATTAAAAGGGTAATTAGCATATAATGTCCATACATTTCACTATTATTGTAAAAAATGTCTTTACCTTTATTTTTTGGCATTTTCGTCCTTAATTATATATTTGATAGTGCAAACCATCATTTCTATCCATTTTCATACAGTTTCTCAATAAAAAATAGTGAAATGATGAATATATTCTTTTATTTTAAAAAAATAAAGAATTAATTGCAATCACAATCCCAATTTTTTAAAAAATGCAAACGAGACATCAATAAATTATTAAAAAATTTTAATTTTTTTATAAAAAGTCCAAACGAGTCCCAAATAAATTATTAAAGAATTAGAAATTTAAAAAAAAATTCATTTAAATATGATGGTATATTCATTAGTTCACAGTTCTTTATTGAAAAGAATTGGACGAAAATTGATGGAAATGATGGTTTGCACTATCAAATGTGTAATTAAGGGTGAAAATACCAAAAAAATAGAGGCATGAATTTTTTCGCAATAAAGGTGAAAGATATGGACATTATTTACTAATTACTCTTTTAATAAATTATTTGGGACTCATTTGTGCTTTTCAAAAAAATTGGAAATGTGATTGCAATTAGTTTTTTCTTTTTTCCTTTTGTTTTATTTAAATGAAATAGTATTTTCGTCATTTCACAATTTTTAATTGGAAAATGAATGAAAATGACCTTTTGCGCAATGAAATGTGAAAATAAGGGTGAAAATACAAAAAATGAAAGGTATGGACATTTTCTACGATAACAATGAAAGGTGGGGACATTATGTGCTAATTACCCTTTAAAAATGACACCTTTTCCAATCTTTACAAGATTATTATTTTTAGACATTTTTGTCCCACTAGAGAATTTAAATACCTTACATATCCTTGAATTGACAACATAAAAATGTGGTACAAAAAGTGGAAAAAATGGGGCAACCAATTACCTCACAACTGTACTTGAAAAATTTGAGAAAAAATTTGAAAAACTCAAAACCAGCAGCGACTCTGTGCATATACCTGGTATTGTACAAAGATAAATAGGTAGTGTAAGTTGATAAGTTCAACAAAAATGGAATGGATTTGATTTGATTCTTGGCAAAGAGGTTTGATGCTCTTAGACCTATTACAGAAGATGAAGTTATTGCCATGGTTGAACCCATTTTCAAGGACTGCAGTGTTCTCGGTATGAATATTTCAGTAATGGAATTTGTTTTTCTTTTTGTTTCGAGATTGGGATTAGGGTTTAGTCTCTAACTTCTTATAGTCATGTAGAATTTAGGGGTTTATTTTAGTGGGCGAGAGTATAGCTGTAATTTTGAAATTTTTCAATTTTTTTCTTTGCTTTTCCTTTTCCTTTTTTTTTTTGTAGAGGTTAGATCACCACTTTCAATTTGCTTTCTTGATTCTTACGCTGTGAATTGTTTGTAAGTAGGATTTACTAAAATATCAAATGAGACCTACAATATTCTTGAAAATTTTCATATTTTTTTACTCTGAAATCAGTTTAACATTGACTATGTGGAAGTAATTCTTTTGATTTTGATTTATTATTTTTGGTTTGGGCAGTGAAAACTTCCATTGGAGACCAGTAATTTGAAATACAAGACTCAAAATATGGAAGGTAATCAATCTTTGCTTTGTTTTCCATTTTCTTTATTTATTTAAAAGATGGAAAATTCTTATTCATTATCAGTAAGAACATATGAGTTCCATTTACAACATTCAGCGAAGCCACAAATATTTATCTAAATCTTATTGTCAACACAAGTGTAGTTCTATTTTCTACCATATTTCTTTTCGAGATTTTAGGAAGGTATGCTTATCACTGCAATGTGTCATATATTATTTACTTCCATTTATGCTTCATATACCTTTGTTAACGTCATTGAATTATTTTCGTGTGTTCGATAGAGATACAACGATTTCATTCCCTCATTATTATTCATGTTCACTTTTATGTTTATTCCATTGCCCTGCACGTATGTTTGTTGATTTCCACAACTTATGTACATCAACATATCTCATTATATTGTGCTCTATGTTAAAATATTTGAAGTGAACTGTTTAATTTTTCGAAATGAAAGTCTCGACAATTATGAATTCTCAACAGATTAGTTATGTGACCCATCTGTCATTATTAACTGTCGTTCCCAACAGTTCGTCTCTGTTATTCTCGACAGATGACTGAATATCAACAGATGAGTTGAGTCATCTGTCGATATGGACTTTCGTTCTCGACAATTCAACTCATCGTCGATATGGACTTTCGTTCTCGACAATTAAATGCAATATTTATCGACATATGACAGCTTCTCAATAGATTAGTTTGGCAGTCATCTGTCCACATGTCCAACTTTGGTTAATTCGAACATCACACGTGTTTTTTTTCATCGCTTTCTTACTCGTGTGTTTCATATTAACACATACGAATTATTATGATTTGATCTTTTTTCTTTGTTGTTGTACCTTTTTTTGTAGATAAATTTTGAAATTCTCGTTCCCGAAAATGCGCATTTGTGCGCCCATATATCTCAAAGGAGCAATTTCAAGTACCTGAAGACAGTTTTGGAGAATTTTGATGCTCGACAGTGAGAAGATTTCGACAACTCATACCTTAGGTTCCTGGCCGATGTACCGACATACAATTCTCGGCCCAATTAATCCAACAATTAGTATTTAGATCCATTCGAACTGATAAGACAAAGAAACTATGGTTCAATGTATAAGGGCACCTAACAAGGTTTGGACTGTAAGAGTATGCGATTGTGATGGGATTAAAATGTGAGCTCACCCCAAAAAGCGATGAGTTTACTAAAGTCATGCAAAAAAGGAGATTCAAGGACAAAGATTCGAAATCCTTGGATAAAATTGAGAAATACGTAGTTCGACCCTAACAACACCTAGATGGGGTTGAATAAGTGTAATATGCGGAATTTAAAATTACT
>CAIGRK010241790.1:0-10567 GCA_903798315.1 Fraxinus greggii | reverse complement strand
AAAAAAAAAAAAAAAATGGGAGCTCAACCTTATATTCTTGATCAAAAATTTAAAACGGTGAATGAAATTACTCATTTTCCATTAAGCCTAAAAAGTCATTTCTTAGCCCTTGTTTGAGTCCCATATTTGGGCAAAAAATGCATTTTTGAATAGTATTTTGTTGGAGATTGTATGGTTAGAAAGTAAGAATTTTTTCGATTTACGTGTAATATTATTTTATAGTAGAATGTGTAGTTGAAATGAGTTTTGAAAAAATGAGGGCCAAACTTACGATGTAGCGTATTGTAGCAGGGTTCAAAGATTCTTCACAGATATTTCTTATTTGGTTGAAGGCAGAGACTTATAAGGTCACATTTTGTGACTTCTCTTAGCAATGATAAAAGATTGCAAAATTACTTGTTTTTAGCTTTTAATGATGGCTAATGTATATTGCTTTGCCTAAAAAAAAAAAAATGGGAGCTCAACCTTATATTCTTGATCAAAAATTTAAAAGGGTGAATGAAATTACTCATTTTCCATTAAGCCTAAAAAGTAATTTCTTAGCCCTTGTTTGAATCCCATATTTGGGCAAAAAATGCATATTTGAATAGTGTTTTGTTAGAGATTGTGTGGTTAGAAAATAAGAATTTTTTCGATTTTCGTGTAATATTATTTTATAGTAGAATGTGCAGTTGAAATGAGTTTTGAAAAAAATGAGGGCCAAACATACGATGTAACGTATTGTAGCAGGGTTCAAAGATTCTTCACAGATATTTCTTATTTGGTTCAAGGCAGAGACTTATAAGGTCACATTTTGTGACTTCTCTTAGCAATGATAAAAGATTGCAAAATTACTTGTTTTTAGCTTTTAATAATGGCTAATGTATATTGCTTTGCCTCTCATAGAGAAGTCATAAAACGACGATTAATAGTCGATTTCTTCATTTATGGACCGGTAAACAAAGTTCAAATTTTAGATATTTACAAAAAATGTAATATAAGAAAAATCGGCCAAAAATCCCACATTTTTCCACCAGGCAACATGGAAAAAAATCCCTCGGTTTTGTATCTACCAGTTCAACTTATCAAAAATGACGATTTTAATTAAAATTATGATTAATTCATATTGCACCTAAAACGAAATAGATTTACACTAAGATCTGAATGCAATACTTTCAAGAAGATTAATTTCGATATTTGAATTTTAATACTATATATATTTCCTTTATGCTGTTTGAAGAATTTGATCTTTGAGATTGGAAATACGTTACTTCTTTTGTTGCAAAGTTTCTTGAAATTTGATTCAGACCAATAATCAGATGTCAACGTTTTCGATCCCAAGATTAAATTAATAATCACACGTTTAATTACAAGTTGATTATATTTTAATTAATTATTTTATAAGTGCGATTTAAAAATGAGAAATTATATTTAGTTGACCTCTTAACACTAGGGTTTGTTACGATTAATCAATAATTAGTTTTTTTTTTAGTTTTTGGAGATTAATTATATATTCTAATTATTCAAGTTTCAAGGCTTAGGTCAATTAATTAATCATATAGTCCCTGCCCACACTTCAACTTGCTAGCTCCAACTTTACATTAATTATTGGTAATACATTTATTATAATATTTACGAGTCGTGCCTTCTAACCTACATTTAGGAGTCGTCCCTCCACAATGTAAATTTACTTTGTGAGAGAAATTAATGTACTACGATGCTAGATAATGGTATTTGCATATTAAGTCTTTAAATTCAACTTGGGATGTGAAAAGTTTTGGTACTCTGTTACGAATGAGAGGAATATTTTACGGTACTGTACAACCGTCAATTCATGGACTTGGAGACTCGTGTTAGTATAACACTCAAACGAAAAATGATTGCTATAGGCAATGAATGACATAATAACTTATTATAAATGATTCGTTTCTCGATCTCATAGATGTCAATAAGTTGAAAATCTTGTGTAGAATCAAATATGCAAAATTTAATTCAACAGCATAATTTGCTCTTATATACCAACTAATTGAATATTATAAGGAGTAATTGTTTGAAAATTTTGAAGACTCGGGGATTGTTAAGGTTGCTAATGAAACCCTAAATATTATTTCACAGGCGTACTTTTTTAATAGACTCAATTAATTATGTATTTTCTTAATATTATACAATTAAAAGAATAATTAACCTGTTTGGGGCCAAATTTTAACCTAAGTCAAAGTTAAATAATTAATATTAACCACATTTTTTATGGGTCATACATCTTTTCAACTATACATTTCAAAAACTTCTATTACAATCCACTTAAAATCTGATTTTTATCTACACCAAACACCCTCTTAGTTTCAAATCTTTTAAATTTACGGCTGTAATCTTTGAATTAGAATATTTTCAAATGCGCAGTAATATTGTAATTTATAAAGATCAAATCCCATTGTCAGCCAAAAAAAAAAAATTTCTCAGTAAACCCCTACTGAAGTCAAAGCTGAATTGGCAAGATGACAACCGGATGAACCGGTATTTGGACTTGTCACAAGACCACGAAGCCCTAACTTCATGCGTCCCATCATTGGATTCGTGGACAAATATGACCAGTAGCCGGTCTTACCATGTGACTTCTGCCATATACGAAACTTCAATTATATATTAGCCTACACGGTGTTGGGGGACCGAGTATTGCGGCTAACCTCACCCCGCCCCCACCCACCTATAAGTGTGTATATATATGTGTATATATAGGGCATGTTGTCTCAAAGACTTAAACGTTGAAGTTTATTTCTTCTTCTTCTTCTTCTTCAAGTTGTTCTTTATATGTATGTATGAATATGACAGTGAATGTATTTATATATTGGGGGGTGTGTGTGTGTGTGTTTATATATGTATATTTAAGTTGAGTGCAATTGAGTCATTGACATTTTGTGTAAGTGTGCTGGATGAAGCCATTGAGTTTGTTTAATAACAAGTCAAATAGTGCAGGCTCAATCTCTTTATAAGAATACCACTGCTGTTAACAGATCACATGAGAAAAAATTCTTAGAGATAGAGAGAGAAACAGAAAGAGAGACAGATATATACATATATATATATACACAAATATATACAGAGCGAGAGAGTGCATAGCTTTTATGGAGCCTAGTATGAGAAAATCAGTTCCTGAAGGTGAAGTCAAAGAAGAAAATAAAGCAGAAACAAGTTCTGAAGATAAAGGATGTGAAGAAGATGTTGTTCTTCTGGTATATATATTATCTTTCTCTGCGTTTATGATTTATGATATGCACTTCTATGATTTTCAGAATCAAAAAAATATAGAAAGAAGTAATATTTCTTGGTTTAATTTTCACCAAGCGTTTGAATTTTATCATAAAGCCATGTTCTAAATTGATCATTTCACATACAAAAAACAAATTAAATTTGATATATGCCCGTGTCTGATAGAGATTAAAATTAGATTTTTAGTAGATTTTGATAAAAGTTGATTAAATGTGTGGTTGAAAAGATACACGTCCTATGAAATATGTGGTTAAAATTAATTGTTGATTTTGACTTAATCAATACCAAACAAAAGGATAAGATTAAAACGTTGAGGCTTGAGTTGCATTGAAGTTTGAAAATATTGAGTCATATAAAGGGTTGCGCGGCCACCGCACCCCATCTAGGCACATACAAAAAGGAACACTTCCACGATCTAGGGAAATATATTTAGGCTTCAATTTTCATTTTCTCGAGAGATTGAATAGCCAGAGCCTAATATTGTTATTATTTATTAGGTGGGAAATGGAGAAGGGGACCATGGAAATGACAGCTTGAAGTCATCTATTGATCAAAACAATATATCAAAGCCGGTAAGTGAAAAATATAAATTTTAGTTTGCAATAGATATTTGATTCATTTCTTGATTTGTTACTGTCATACATCTCTATATATATGCCTTTATTTCACATATCGCACGTTGATGATAATTCGAGATAAAAAGTGATGAAAGTAGAGGACAACAAGTAGGTGGTGATGTAAATATATACGTCCAATATACGAACACGAAATGAAGAAAATACACGACTAACAACCTCGAAGAGGCATCGTTTCTAAGATTGAGTTTAAAAGTCATATTCAATAAAAGATGCGATTCAGCGGCCTTGCAGCCCTTCTAAACCATTGACTATCAATTAAACCAGCCAGATTAATTAATAATTTTTCAAATATCATATGCAACTTGTTACTACTTACAGACCTTCAAAGTCCAAATTTATCATATACTGATTTAATATGTTATAATTTAGAATAGGTCATTCCATTAATACTAATTCTTTTCATTCATTATATATTATAGACAATTGGTTTGGTAATTTCATTAAATGTGAATGAAATCTGTGTCAAACCCTTCAATCCTAATGTTTAATAAAGCAAAATTTTTGAGTTTCTAACAAGAAACATTTTGACAGAAACCTATTCTAACAAAGATGGAGAGATCATCAGCTGAACCCGACTCAGTGGCTTCTTCACCTGCGAAAAAGGATCAGGTTCGTACTTTATCTTTCTCTTTTGAAAGGATATATCAAAATATAGAATTGATGATAAAAACTTCTGAGAACTTTACTTATGAAAGTTTTTATCGCATCCACAGAGGATAGGAGATCAAGCCAGTATCAAAATAATATCTCCAATTTGATTAAGAGGAGAAAATCTTGATTAAAAATTCCATATATCTATATAAGAGATATATCAAGATGAATATTTCATGAACTTGAATTGATATTTTTCATATTGCGTGGATTAGTTGCAGGATGATCATCAACTTGAATTGGCGAAAGCCGAGATGGGTGAAGTAATTGAAGAAAATCAAAGGCTAAGGATGTATTTAGATCGAATTCTAAAGGATTATCGGACCCTTCAATTGCAATACCAAGATGTTGTTCAACAAGAAGCTGCTAAAAAATCAACAAGTCTAGTTCAAGATAAAGAAGAATCTACAGAACTTATATCCCTCAGCCTAGGAATGAGTTCAAGTGATCAATTTATAAAGAAAGATGGGTCCTGCAAGAGTTCAAGAAAAAAAAATGTGGACGAAAAATTAGAGAAACAGGGAAGCTTGGATCTAGGACTGGACTGCAAATTTGAAGTGCCACCAGTCGAACCTTCTCCGATTGGTAGCCCTGAGACTAGTGTAGAAGAAATTAAAGAAGAAACTGCTGGAGAGAATTTTCCACCACATAACATGCTGAAGAATAGTGTTAGAAATGGTGGTGATGAACTCTCACAGCAGAACCCTGCTAAAAAAGCTAGGGTTTCAGTTAGAGTCAGATGTGACACCCCAACGGTAAGATTATTACATTTGTATTATCCTGAAAATGGTTTAGTTTTCTTGTTCAATTAAATACATAAGCTGAATTCTAATGTGATAAATATTTTTGGAGTCAATGTACAGATGAATGATGGATGCCAATGGAGAAAATATGGGCAGAAGATTGCGAAAGGAAATCCATGTCCCCGAGCATATTATCGTTGTACTGTTGCACCATCCTGCCCTGTTAGAAAGCAGGTAACATTATACTTCATAAAAAATGTTTGATCCTCATGTTAAACGGCATGGTATACTCATGTCACGATTGATAAGTTGGACTGAATCATGTTAAAAAAAAAAAAAATAATAAGGGAAATAAAAATCTAGTTAATTATGATGTCCAGTACTTATATTCAGATTGACAAATGCATAAGATTACAGTCTGTCCTAGCTAATAAGCTATTAGTTGTCAATAGAATGTGCAAGTGTACGCGTGTATTCTCATTATTTTCGTTTTTTTGAACTTGAAGGTGCAAAGATGTGCAGATGACATGTCCATCTTGATCACTACATACGAAGGCACACATAACCATCCACTTCCCGTCTCAGCCACCGCCATGGCCTCCACCACTTCGGCAGCTGCCTCCATGCTAATGTCCGGGTCATCAATCTCCGGATCATCAGGCGCAACCTCATCATCCACTCTCACTACAAACTCTGTGAATCTCAATGGACTGAATTACCATCTCTCTGATAACTCAAGATCCAAGCCATTTTACATGCCAAATTCATCATTTTCGTCCTCTGCTTCCTATCCGACGATCACTCTCGATCTCACTAACTCAGCCTCCTCCGCTCGACTAGGTAACTTTCCTCCAAGATATGCTACCACAAATCTCAACTTTAGTTCTTTGGAATCAAATGCTTTACCAATTTCTTGGAGTAATGGGGTTCTTAATTATGGAAATCCAGCGTACAATAAAAACCAAACTGGTTCTTTAAACTTTGGATCTCATCCTCAAGAAACCTTATACCAAGCTTACTTGCAAAAGACTCTAAACCCTACACAACAGTCTCTTCCACCAGATAGTATTACAGCTGCCACAAAAGCAATTACTTCAGACCCAAGTTTCCAATCTGCATTAGCAGCTGCTCTGACATCAATCATCGGCTCTGGTGGTGCAACTGCTAGTACTGCAGGAAATCAAACTTTAGGTGATAAGTCCAGCCAAAATATGAAGTCCAGTACAGAACCTAATTTTCCTATTCTCTCTAGCTTTCCATCACCTTCCAATGCAAACAAATGTGCTCCGAGTTTTTTGAACAAATCCCCGTCCTCGTCTAGTTCTCAACCAGGCGGCTTGATGTTTCTTTCAAATCCATTTCCCTTTTCCACCTCCAAGAGTAAATCCAACTCTCCAGGTGACAAATAGGGATCATCAGATCATATTAGTCCGTTGGTTTTTGCATGCTTAACTACATTGAATTTTATTTAATCTACGAAGACAGAGCCTAGTGATGCTCTTAGCACGGTGCAATGTTCGCATGGAATTTTTCTTTTTCTAAATTTACCTGGCAAAGGGATGATGTGAGGTGAAGAAAAACTGTGCACATAGATAATGACTGGTGGTAAGGAAACATGAATAACTGCCAGCAACCTTTTTTTTTTTTATTTTTATGTATGACCAACTTTTGTTAACAACTGTGGATAGTCTTATGTAATTTGACGACTCCATGAATTTAGTCGTTTGTTTTCTGTTTACTTGTAATTAGGATTATGATATTGATGTCTCTATTGTCAAATAATAAAAAACAACTAAAATTGATGTAAATTTTTTCTCTCTCATAAAACAATTTTTAATAATACTCGCGTTGGTTTTCTTGTTCGTTGCCCTAATTAGTCAAATAAAGGGTTTTGCTAGGTTTGCTTGGGAGTTTAGGAGTATCAGTTACAAACAAACGTTTTTTAAAGTACCAAATTTGAGTGATTATGAGCGGATCAGTTCAGAGTGATTTTAGTAATGATTTTTAAAACAATCAAACCAATGCTTGAAAGATTATTGTCCACCGTTTAAAAGTTTTTTAAAAGAATAAAATTATACATATGTCAATTTACAATTTCTTGTATGAAATATTACTCATAATTCATATTTTACTTATAAATAATTTTTTTTTTACATATAAGCTAATATTAAACTTAAAAGTTGAATATTTACTTAAAATTTTAAGTTAGCATTTTTACTTATAAGTAAATTTTACAATTATAAGTTTTATACTTTTAAATAATTTTAAACATAAGTGAATTTTTTTACTTATAAGTAAATATTTTAAAAATAAATTATTGTATTATTAGTAGTATGTCTACATTATAATTTTTTTTTTTAAAAATAAAAAAGTGACTTTATCTTATAAGTAATTTTTACGTGTAAGTAATATTTTAAATTATAAAGTATTTTTTTTTTTGCTTATAAATAATTATTTTAGTTAATATATTTTTATTACAAGTTAGTTTTGAACAAATATGTTGAATGAAAATAATTATTTTGAGGAGGATAAAATACGATCAAAATAAATGGTACAGTAAAACTTGGGTGATTTTTATACAATCCAAAATCGATTTTTCAAAAAACTATTAAGCACCGATTTTTTCATCCTCTCATAAATGGCGCTACCCATAATCGATGGGAAAAAAACTCCCAAATAGACCTCTAAAGCTAAGTTCGAAGGCATTTTATGTAATTTATACACTTCAATGCATACCCCCATTGTAACTTTTTCACTTTCATTTCTTGCTCCTTTAGCATGCCTTATTTTTATAATTTCTTCCGATTTCTTAAGCAGAAAGGTTTAATTGATGTGTAATTACGAACTTGCATTAATATTCATGACGTCAAACCGATATCAAGCCACACAAATTTCAAGTTTTAGAGTGAAATTCTATCTCAAGTTCAAGTTCAATAAATGTGAAAGTTTTTTGGTTTATAGTTTTTTGGTGATTGGTGTTGAACTAGGGGGAGAGGCCAAATCAGAGAGGGGAAGGGAATTAGAAAATCCAGTAAATTTTTGTAGAGATGATGAAGCAATAGAACTGGATAAAATTTGTTTAAACTATCTAGAAATATCACGTAACAAAAATGCAAACACCAAAATAACAAAATGAAATATCCTTGATAATTGTAGTTCTTTCACTTATCTTGACCTCCTCACAAGGCCTTTTAGTTAGTGTTTAAATAGATTTCTTGATTCTGGTGTTTTAGCATTGAAGAAATTGGGAAGGAAACGAGGAGTCGATTTGAAATGAATGTGGAAGAGATGACATTCTAAGGCGCAGTATGCATAATCATAAAGCTCGGGTCAAGAATCCTTACTTGAAATAATGAATTCCAAATCTTTTGTATAATTGAATCACGTTACTTTCCAAAACTTCAAAATTTGCACTTTCTTGTTCTTCAATGATCATAGTCCCGATCACATTGGAAATGGACTATTATTCCCAATATAAGTGCCTTATTTTGTGATTTTTTATGCGAAAATAGTGATTGTAGGGCTTTTCCAATTTTGGTGTATTTTCACATACGAATTTCACCATTTTTTTGTCATCTTTTCTCTCTTTTTCTATGCAATAATCATTGGAGGTCGTGTGAGAATTAATGGTGGTTAAGGAGTTGTGGGTTTGAATTTCAAATTCAAACCAATCTCTCCAACCCTTTTAATGTGTTTTGGGTCAAGTCATCCCATATGGGCGACCCATGACCCATGTTTTTCAACATCTTCCATTTGCATATGATGAACTTAACCCAAGCCACAAGTGACAAAAAATATCACACGTTAGATCATTCTCAAGGTCTATCTCACAAAGATTCATACGACAAATAGATCGTGCGATCAGCGAGCACATAATAGAGCTGACAACACAATAAACTTGTTAGGGATATATAGTAGCTCTATTAGGGGAATATTACATCTCGCTATACCCCCAAATTCATTTTTCAACATTAATTCAAGTATTTCCGATCCTCGAATATTTATGGAACATAATTATACCTCACATTGTATCATTGTATTCACAATTGTGTTCGGTTAAACACAATTATTTGATCGGTGAATACGAATATAAATGTTAGTGAAAATAGTTTTCATTTCTTACTTGAATCCTTCAACTTTAAATCAGCTGTTTTTCTATACATGTCTCATCAAACCAAATCAATCATAGTTATTGGTAATATGATAAAGTAGCGATACTGAAGTAAAATCTCAAGGAGTAGTCAAAAGTCATAAGGTTATACTTGAAGTAATATAAACTTCAAGGTGTCACATAATGAGAAAGCAGTGACCCATTTATTCATTTATTCAATATTGGTCGTAAAAGTACATGTGGTATAAATCACGTGCTGCGATGTTATCTCCCTTTCTTAGGGTATATGTCATATTCTTTATAAACAAATAATACCGTACAAATCCTAATTCAAGTATTCCCCAATACCTAACTTGAGTTCTCCTTATGTTGATTGCTCTAAACAATTTCGAATCGAGAACTCCATCTGGTTACTAAACAGGTTTAATGGATTAACAAAATCCATTTCGATTACTTGTTGTAATATCATCTTGATATCTTATCAAGGTGGTCAAATCACTTTGTCTCATCTTAGCACACTCAAAAGTGTCTGAGGCAATTATTAGTACGAGTGAACGAATCTCAACTTATTCGACATACTTTATATGAGCATGTAAATTATTATCTCGTAATCACAACGATGGATTACACATGAACTCAAAATTGTTCATCTATGAGCACACAAAACTCAATCAAGAGTTTTCTGATACACTAAACATCATATTTTACTCAATTCTAGATATTTGATATTACCAACAAGTATATCTCAGACAACTTCAGAGTATGATGATTACATATTATCATTTACATAGATATATTACAAAGAAACTTTTTTCGCTAATATCTCTAATAGAAATACCATCGAGTGTTTGATTCCATTGTGATACTTGAGATTTTCAACACATGAGATAATTATATAATTATCATAGATTTCATATTCTCAACTAGTATCATTACATGTTGAATACATCTATACCAAACAAATTCTTCAGCTACCAAGATATATACTACAAATTATGCTTCTCGCTACTCTATATAACAAGATGGCACAAGTCTAATAAATATTTATGTTCGACTAACTCATTCTTAGTCGACATTTGCATGTATAATTCAATCACAAGTTATTCTTTCGATAACATATAGAATAATTGACAGCAGCATCCTTTAGGTATCACAATACAATTTCTGAGGATAACATC
>CAIGRK010241771.1:0-10801 GCA_903798315.1 Fraxinus greggii | reverse complement strand
GTTCATATTCAGTCCCCCTTTCAATGCTGAAAGGGCCTCTTTATTTGTGACTTGCTTACATAAGTAATTTCATCAGTGAAGCGAGTAAGGTAGCTTTTTAGGGTCTCCCCTACTGCTTGCCTCATGTCCTGAAGGTGTTGGATCAACGCTTCTCCTTCTTTCCTGGAAAGATATTAGTTTAGGAATGCCTCTTCAGGTCGGGCCAGCTTCTTATACTTAGTGGTGCCTATCTGCTGTACTACACTTCGATAGCTCTACCAAGAGAATGCCCTGCATTTCAAGGCTGGGAAAGCGCCTTTGAGGCTTATCTGGGTTTTGTATTTTTTGAGGTGCTTCTTCGGGTCGCCTCTCCCTTCGTACTTGGGAATCTTTGGGGGGACGAAGTTATGAGGAATCGGGAAGGTGCGGAGTTCCCGAGAGAAGGGCAAGTTGTCATCAAGTTCGTAGGATCTGCAAGGCCCCGTCGAGTCGTTTCCATCAGCTGCAGGGCAAAGTGGCTGCTGTGTGGCTTCAGCCCTATTTCCCCAATCCACCAGGTTTCGTCTCTCCCGCCTATTTCTAGGCTGAGGATCTTGGGCCTGACTCTGTGCAGGTTCTTGTTGGCGAGACAATTGACACGGGGGCTGGTTCCTATTTCTAGGCGCCCTTCCGATNATCTTTGGGGGGACGAAGTTATGAGGAATCGGGAAGGTGCGGAGTTCCCGAGAGAAGGGCAAGTTGTCATCAAGTTCGTAGGATCTGCAAGGCCCCGTCGAGTCGTTTCCATCAGCTGCAGGGCAAAGTGGCTGCTGTGTGGCTTCAGCCCTATTTCCCCAATCCACCAGGTTTCGTCTCTCCCGCCTATTTCTAGGCTGAGGATCTTGGGCCTGACTCTGTGCAGGTTCTTGTTGGCGAGACAATTGACACGGGGGCTGGTTCCTATTTCTAGGCGCCCTTCCGATCCGATCAAATACACTTGAAGACCTTTAAGGCTGCTCTTCGTAAGCCGAAGGGAAATTATACTCTCCTGTCTAGGCGTGATCAGCCGGGGCAGCTGTGTAATTCGAAGTGTCCATCACCACTTTTCTTTCAACAGGGGCTTTTCCTAGGGGGCTCATCTGGGTTCTCCTGCTGGATTCTGCCTCGACTCGTCTTGAGGCTGAATGCTGGGGATTTTGTGGGGTATAAAAACTTCCCCGGTTCTATACTTACGTGAGGAGCTCTTACATGGCTGCATTCTAGGCTGTCATTGTCCTCATGTTGGCAGCCATTTAGGCCACCTCCACAGTTAAACGTGCGGTAGTCCCACCTCCACTATGATAACAGTGGTGAGGCCGTTGCAGCGTAACATTAGTTCGGATATTCTCTTCTTCGGAGATATCCCTTACTCTCATTGCATTTACTTCCTCTTCGCTGGAACTTATGGTTCGAGGTGGAATGTAGAACAAAGCTTAATGTATGTGTCTCTTTTTCAAGAATCGATCCCTTTTTCAAGGGAGAATATCAACCGAATATTCGAACAAGATAACTCGTGGTTAAAGTAAGTTTTCCATAGACGGCGCCATCGTTGACCTCCAACTCATGGTTAACGTAAGTTTCCCACAGTCGTTAGTTACTCGTGGCCTTTCCCAAAGGGGGTGGGAGTTGCCTCGAACACTCCGACGGTCAAGTCAGTTTATAGTTCGACCGGAAAAATTTGCCGGCGATTGGATACTCACCGGGAATATGGTCAATAAAATATGCAATGAGCAAGTATCAATGTATGAGAAAAAGGTGATATTTAAGTTACCAATATATAGTGTGAATAATCTTGATTCCCTCCTTTCTCTGCTTTGAGAGGGGTATTTATACTAAGGATGGGAAGAGGAGAGCCGTTCGATGAGGAGACACGTGTCATCAGATCCTCAAGACCCATCATATCCTAGGTGTCAACCAGCCCTTCCATAAGTTGACGGCATTGAATTCTTCTGACCATAGCAATTGAATTGNGTGATACTCAAGTTACCAATATTATGTGAATAGTTGAGGTTCCAATCCTTTTTCTGTCTTGAGAGAGGGTATTTTTACTAAGGATGGGAAGAGGAGAGCCGTTCGATGAGGAGACACGTGTCATCAGATCCTCAAGACCCATCATATCCTAGGTGTCAACCAGCCCTTCCATAAGTTGACGGCATTGAATTCTTCTGACCATAGCAATTGAATTGATCGTTTGGGTCCTGCCACACGTCCCATCAGTCATGGATTTGACTTTCAGAGATCTTTGTTGAGGCGAGGTGGGTAGGCGCCGTTATGAGAGTGGAGCACGGGCCTTTGCATCCACGGTGTGCTGCGGATGAGTTCGACTCCTTCGCTGGTACTTGTTCAATTCTTTCCATATCATAATCGCTTCGGTATACATAATTAGATCGTTCCTTGCGCTATCGCCTCGAAGACATGTGGCAGCGATGTAGATCTTTCTTCTGACACGTGGGGCCGAGGTGTAGGGTCTTACTTAGGTCCGTAACACTTCTTTTGTGATCCGTAACTAAATCATAGTTGGTGTGAATGATTGTAATCTAATTTGAACCTTTAATTTTAATTATTATGTTTTGATCTTCAATTAATGTTTGTGTGTCATCTTTACTTCTATTCTTCATGCTTTGAAATAATTGACCACTATTTCATTGGTTTGTGAAAGATAACAAGCAAAGATGTGGATTACTTATTTAGATCACGTAATAAAAATTGGAATTTGGGTAAAAGATAGAGATGCACTTTACTAATTTTGTTGTTCGTAATTGTATTCTTTTGTGATTAATCTTTATTAAGGCTTATCCAGATTCACATAGATATACAGTGAATTCACTTAATTGATTAGTTTGATTTGAACTTGAAAGTTGAAAATTAATTAATATAGAATCGGGTAAAATTATTGATTGTTGTCAATATTTGGTGATTGAGATTGAGATTGAGAGAATAACTACGGTGAACTCATAAACTCACTTTTTATACATAAATAAAAATTCAATATTGTCTATTTGCAGACTTCTAATTATTTTTCGTAGATGTATAATTTTTAACATTAGAACTAAAATCACTTTGAATAGTTTTTACTCGAATAGAAGTTAGGCACAATTAAATCAATAATTAGATAGATAGTTAACGTGCAAATGATAATATGGAGTCTCTAGGTCCACTTTACTATTTGTTTAATTCACATCTTACATTTGAGATTAACCCACAAGTTTTGGTGTAGGATAGGGAAACTAATGGTTATAGGTTGTGGAATAAAGGGGGTGAAGGGATATAAGATAGTAACAAGTAATTATATCTTGTTTGATGAAAATGACATGCCTTTTATGATTGAAAAACAAATAAATAATTCTGTCGTTTGAGATTGTGGGTGAATATTATAACCGGAAATGTCGTGTCACGAAAGCAAAGGATCCGGTCAAACGTGGTCGAGGTCAACTGGGCATTTTTGGACGCGACATTGACTAAGGTTGAGCTAGCCCTTTTTGGTCGAGCTGGACCAAGGTCGAGCCTTGAACGTTTAAGCACACTTAGGTGGACTTTGCTTGGTCCAGTGATTTGTTTAGAGATTAGCATTAGTAGGTGTTTGTGGTCTATTTCTATCACTTTGGAACAATTAAAAAAAAATTTTATTACGTAGTTCAATTGATTAATATTGTGTTAAAGATGGAAATCAAGTCTTGTCCTCATCTTTATATAAAAATTATTCACGTCTTTGGTCTTGATAAAGCAATGAATCAAGACTATACATGTAAAAGATTGCATTCAAGACAATTTAAGCCCGGTTTGTTTCACATTATTTCAAAATGAAATTTTGACTCACTATGACACAAAATGGTCAAATATTGCGGCTCTCAGCTGTAGTAGCGGTAAGAATTCTGCTTAATAGAGGAAACAAACAGGGGCTAAATAAGTAAATGCATCCCATCTTTTGCGGATTATGTTTTTAAACATATTTGTTAGTATAAGCCCGTGTTGAAGAAAAACAATATCAACAACCATACTACATTGTCCAAAAAAAATTGACATCTTACTTGACAGAATGCCACATTGCATTCAGTCATTGGATTGTTTTAAAAACAATCAACTTTTACATCTAGTCATTTCCTGCAACCAATGTATCTGTCAATTAGGATGTCAACATTTTCTGGCAAAGTAGCTTAATTCTTAATAATAACACAAGTCTGAGAACAAGTCATTAAAAACCAAAGAATTCTAATTTTGGAGCGAATGACCTATGCCTGGACTGTGTCCCGGCGCTGTTGGTCGAAAATCATTCACATACTCAGCCTTACTAGTCTGCATTTGTGATGATGAACCACCATTTTTCATCCCCCATTTTCTCCCTTTCAAAGAGGACTTCTCATGTCCCTTGGAACGTTTATTGCGCACTTTGTGCTTCATATGCCTCCCCTCAGTACACACAATCTCCTGACACAAGATTAACACAAGAAAAAATGCACAAATACCCAAAATCTTGGTTGACATATCGTGATATATCACGAAAGAATCGATTGAACAGTTATAGACAAAAGAATGCTTGAGTTTTTAGTAGATGGATGTATAAAACCCTTCTGAAAACTGTAGTGTGTATATATAGTGGTTGGGTGGGGGGTCATGAAGGTCCTGTATAGTGGGAAGATTCCTGTTGGGGTATAGAAAAGAATGAAAAGCAGAATGGATGGCTTGTTTTGGGAGTTCAAGGGCTACCTCTCATCAAGAAAATAAAGGTCACATGCACTATCTTAGCTTCTGCTAGTTGTCTATATTCTGCATGCTGCTATGGCCCTTCAACTATATTTCATTTTTTTTTTCAATGGACCAAGTTTTAATGCATGTCCATCTGTACAAATTATCATTAGGTTCTTAATAAATGAAACTTTAAACTTCAAAAAATAGAAAACTTAATTATTTTATTACCAAAATCCTCCATGTCAAATCATCAAGAAAATTATTAATGCGGAACATACCTTGATTCCGGATCTTGAATTGGATCTTGAATCTTAATTATTTACTCTTTTGGTTTTTGAGTTCTTCATCTTGATTTATGCTTCTTGGTTCTCCAATCCTTTTTCTTGATTCTTGATTTTTCAATCCTTGTTCTAGATTGTGGGTTTTAGATCTTCATTTTCAATATGCTTTCTCTGTTAATTCTTGTGTTGATGGGATGACACAAAAAATGAGAAGTTACATATGAATTGGGGCCATAACCCTATTTATAGTTTTCATATATATTTGGCCCATGTCAAATATAACCCTAATGGATTCGGTCGCTACATATATAATTCAGCACACACTTTATTTAGATGCCTATAAACCCAACAATTTAATTATTTATTAGATCAATTTAATTGGACTCAACTTTAAGATAGTTCTATACACAATTAATTCCATGTGTAGCCACAATAATAAATTAATAAACCTAACAATCTCCAAATTGAGCCACATATATTGCTTTATAAATGTATATAACCTTATGATGTCAAAACTTTTGCTATCATAACAAAAAGCATCTCCGAACAATCTCGTCCATTGATTATATCAATATAGAATCAAAGCGGTCTTCGTTATAAATATCATAACTAAACCCTCAATGATCACGTATAACAACACAATTAAACGACATAGATCAAGTGTGGATGTGTAGCATGAAAATTACGTGTAATGTAATCCAAACATGCATATTTCCAACTAGTTCTACATTATTCGTTAATGAGATCAACCATAAACTTTAATCAGAGTGAAACTGAATTGAATACTTTATTTTTGAAATAAACCAAATACCCATGGATAAAAAATATGTGTCTAGAACAGACAACATCCGAATACAAACTCCCGCTAAACTGGCATATTATCAAAAGATGCAACATTAATGTGATTATTATGCTCATGAAAGACCTTGAGTGGTAACTATTTAGTAAATGGATCCATAATTATGAAGTTTGTCCTAATATGTTTTATAGAGACCTAATCACTTTGAATTCTTTACTGGATAACTAGGAACTTAATGTTTATAAACTTTGACATCATCAGACTCCTTTTGGAATACAAGAATGCTATTGTCACAGAATAACTAAAACGGTCTTTCAAATCCATCTAAAATATACAGCCTAGAGATAATATTTTGCAGTCATATTTCATGATCAGAATCAGAATATCCAATGATCTCCAATTGATCTGATTTTCCTGAATGTGATCATGTAATTCTTAGTTTTCTATAGATAACTTAATGGCCGCTTTCCAAATTTCCATCCCAGAGTCAATTAAATATCTGCCAAGCATTCCAACAATGAATACTATATTCAGATATGTGCAAACCTAAATATACAATAAATTTTCAACTGCTGAAAGCACACAGAATTTTCTGTATCCTTTTGGAATACAAGAATGCTATTGTCACAGAATAACTAAAGCGGTCTTTCAAATCCATCTAAAATATACGGCCTAGAGATAATATTTTGCAGTAATATTCCATGATCAGAATCAGAATATCCAATGATCTCCAATTGATCTGATTTTTCTGAATGTGATCATGTAATCCTTAGTTCTTTATAGATAACTTAATGGCCGCTTTCCAAATTTCCATCCCAGAGTTAATTAAATATCTGCCTAACATTCCAACAATAAATGTCATATCCAGATTGTGCAAACCTAAATATACATATTTTCAACTGCTGAAAGCACAAAGAATTTTCTGTATATTTCTTTATCTAAATTTATCCTTAGGACATTAATTGAGACTAAACTTATCTCCCTTAGCAATAGGAGTATCGCCTGATTTGCATATCTGCATCCCAAATCTTTTACGAGCCTTATCGATATAACTTTTTAATGATAATCCAAAAATACACTAAGAACAATCCATATGTATATATATCATTAATACAAAAGAGGCGTTACCAACATTTTTCAATTCAAAATTTCTTAATCTCTTGTTTTCGTGCAATAAGCCTATATCATTGCAGGTAAGCGGTATGTCATCGACATACAATACCAAAAAATTACTTATTCCGAATGAACTAATAATATACACAATCATCAACTGAATTCATCTCAAAACCAAGTGATATAATTATTTGATAAAATTTGTGATACCATTACGGAAAATCAGCTTAAGCCGGTAGATGGATTTCTTTAATTTGTAAATCATCCGAAGTAACTTAAGATAAAAATGTGTCACAAATGCCATAATTGTTCTAAAAGAGTTTTTCATAGAAGTCGGAGAAAATGTGTCTTTAATATTAATGCTTTCCTTTTGAGTAAAATCATTTACAACAAGACGAGTCTCATTTAGCTCCATATCACCCTTCAAATCCCTCTTGATTTTAAATATCCAATCACAACCAATGGGTTTCACACCTTAAGGCAATAGGAAGAGTTCCCAAACGTTATTGTTACTTATGAACTTTATCTTTTTATAGATGACATCTATCCACTCTTTATAATTATTCCTGGTTTGATGAAAGTTGTTTGTTCAGTTCTTTTTCCATCAATCCATGCCATTCTTTTATTTTTTTTGGGGGGAAAGACAATAAAGTCACCCGAAATTGCCTTTCTCCTTTTTTATAGTTAATTTCCTTAATGACATTTGTTCTTGAGGTTTTTGAGTTTGTTTTTCTGGATCAAACTTTTGAATGTGTATAGGAGATTTTGTAATATTGTTTTAATCTGAAATTGCTTTTTGGATAAGATCTAGAGTAAGAATTTATCTCTGGTCCTGATAATTGTCAATTGCAATAGAAGAAATATATACATATTCTTCCTCTAAGACAAAATCATTAACATTATAACCTTATCTCAATCTGACATATTTTCATTTCGAAAATTGACCTAATAGTGGGATCTTTTAAAAAATTGTAACCTTTTAACAATTGCTTTACTTGGGAGAGATTTTGTTGAAAATTTAAGTCGCAGTTTTTAGTACTTCTACATGGAGAGTTTCTAATGTACCTAGAACAACTCCACATTCCTTTAAAAATTAACAAAAGGCCATGAACATTATTCTCCTGATCCGTCATAGTATTCATCAATATGGTTATATCTAACCTGTTAAATTCTTTAACAGAGTTTTTTAAGATGTCTGAAATCATATTTGCACCTAATTTCTTTATATTTATTTGTTTTCTTTTAATATAATTAATAAAAACACTAAAGTCTGAAAATTAAGGGAATCAAGAATTCCTTCTGACACATGATTTTCCATTCTCTTTTGGGAGATGTGACCTAATCAATTGTGCCATAACAAAGCAGAATTCCCATTGGTTAATTCACATACAATGTTTTTTTATAAAAGGCAACCGTATTAAGCAAATATAAGTTATCAAAACCAGATAAAGAACTCGTACCCACATATTTGAATTAAAAAAAGATCAAATTGATTATTTTCAATTGAACAAGCGTAACTGAATTTATCCAATATAGAATTAGAAATCAAATTTCGTCTATAAGACGATACCGCAAATATCCCTTTCATAATGAAATCATAACCAGTCTTTAATAATAACCTAAAAGACCACATAGCCTCAAGCTTAACTGATTTGTCATTGTCTCACATAAATGAATCTTTCAGTATCAATTAGCTTTTGGTTGTTCAGGAAACCTCGTATTGACACATTATGTGAATGGTGGCAGCAGAATTTTATCCACCAAGTGTGTCTAGATATTGAAACTAAATTAAAATTAAAACAAACCAAAGTGAGAAGTGTACTTTTCTTTACATAACAAGCGTGATATTTAGTACAGTCTCTCTTTAAATATCCCAGATTTTCACAAAAGTAACAGCCATATATATTCTTTTTAGGCTTTCGCTGTTTATTTTGAACCGAACTAGATGCAACTTTCTAATTCTTTATAACTTGTCCTTAGTACTTGCCAAGTAAGTAACATCAATTTTATCTTGCTTTAGCCTTTTTTTCTCCTTACAAATCAACTCATTAAGAGTCCACTTTCTCTTTTAACAATTGTAGCTGGCCTTAAATTAGCCGAATTGTGAAAGAATATAAATCAAAACCAAATGCTCGAGCAAATCATCAGATAGCTCAACCTTTAATACATTTAGTTTTGAAGCAAGATAAGATATCTCCATGATATACTCTCTTATCTTTTCTTTACCCAATACTTTAGTGAAACTAAGTTCGCTAAAAGCGTGCTGGATCGGGCCTTATTGCCTTTGCAAAGCATATTTTTTCAATTTCATCAAGAAACTCCTTGACAGTAGTCACATTATCGGACACAACGTCCATTAACGATGTTGGAATTTCATGTTTCATGATCATAAGACTTAGGCAGTTTGAATGATCTCACTTATCCAAGTCCCATTTTTATTAGTGGAACTTTTATCAGTAAGAGTAGTGGGAACACACTCCTAAATGCAATGTCTAGATTCATGCCGCCAAAAACGATATAAATGTTCTCTTTCCAGTCCTTAAACTTTGGTTCTAGCACAAGAATTAAATTGATTTTGACAGGTATTGCAGAAATTGATGAATTAAGTGAATAGAGAACTTAAATCTAATTAATATGTTTACATAGGAATCCGCATTGGACAATCAATAATTTCAAATAATGGTGAACCCTATCATAAGAGACCAAACACAATATTGATATTTAGTTTTTGGATAGAAATACCAACTTGTAAGTGGTACTCTTGTTTGATAATCAAGTATTGACAATAAATCCGATCAAACATCAAGTCTATCTTTGGATCGACTTAATGTTCTCATAATGGAAAATATTACAATTGTCACATATTTATCACAACAAGTGTATAAATAATTCATCAAAATATTAACCTTCATTTGGACCAGTCTGTTAGGTCCAATGTTATAATTGGCATGTTTGTGAATAAAAGGGTCGAATTGAACACTTGTAAAAAGTCAAGGACTTGGATACAATTTGTATAGATGTGTTAGTTAGGGCTAGAGATTGAAAACAAGGAAAGTGCGACGCCAGAATATCACTGGACTGTCGACAAAATGTGGCTCGAGTGGCAGAAACAAAACCTTCATCGCCTTCCTATCGCTTCACCCTCGCTCAAGCGACGTATTTATGCGGCCAGACCTTATTCTTGAAACGTCCCCAACTATAAATAGAGAAATCTGAAACGAATTTAAGGTGGTTGCTTCATTGTGCTTTCATTGCGTAAGATATTCATATCATCTTTTGAGAGATCCAAGAACACAATTCACAAATTGAGTCATCCATATTATTCTTGAGATCCGACAACCAAGTTTTGGGAAAATATCAAATTGAATAATCCAAAACATCTATTTCCTAAAGATCCATAGGAAGGTANATATCACTGGACTGTCGACAAAATGTGGCTCGAGTGGCAGAAACAAAACCTTCATCGCCTTCCTATCGCTTCACCCTCGCTCAAGCGACGTATTTATGCGGCCAGACCTTATTCTTGAAACGTCCCCAACTATAAATAGAGAAATCTGAAACGAATTTAAGGTGGTTGCTTCATTGTGCTTTCATTGCGTAAGATATTCATATCATCTTTTGAGAGATCCAAGAACACAATTCACAAATTGTTTCATCCATATTATTCTCGAGATATGGCAACCATGTTTTGGAAAACATCAAATTACAGAATCCAAAACACCTACTTCCTAAACATCCATAGGAAGGTACTTTTTCAGTTGGACTTCTTAAGTTTCTGGAGGTTGGACTACTAGCACAGAAAGAAGAACAGGAATATGTGATTCCTAGGTATCCACTTGGAAGAAACGTGTGCAGAAGACTGTGAGACTACTACAACAAATTTCGGTAGAAGATTATGAGTCAGTAAGTATAGCAGAACTTGGAA
>CAIGRK010241752.1:0-14820 GCA_903798315.1 Fraxinus greggii | reverse complement strand
AGTGTGGTCGGACTGTGGTGTGTACCGTGTGCGGTGTTCGGAAGGAAATTGGAAATCGAAAGATGGAAGCCGGAAATCGACGGTGGAAGCCTCGAAGTCGAAGGAAATTGGAAATCCAAGGAAATGGGGGTGAACCTAAGTTTTGTTTGGTTTTTGGGCCGGTTTAGTGAGCCAATTTTTTTTTTTAAAAAAAAAAAATTGGGCCAAACTGGCCCAAAAATCAAACAAAAAATAATAATAATAATAATTAATATATATATATATATATATATAGGTGCAATGTGGTGTGACTGGTGATTCGAACCCATGTGCAAGAGGTTACAAGGCTAGCCTCCAGCCATTCCATCTAAAAGTCAATTCATTAATTTTATTGTAATGAACAATATATATATTTAAAATTTAGTAGAAATTTGATTTTTCTAGACGGATCCAGCACTGGCGGCCGCCACGGCTTGCCACCCCATGGATCCGCCCCTGCTCCCATTAAATATGTAAGTTTTACCTTCCTGGTACAACTTGTTTGGCTGTTAAAAGTTGTTTGTTTTTGTCTATGAAGCCAACTCACATAATAATTTCTTTACTATTTGCCCTTGCTGAAATGAAAATGTTGGAAGCTTTTGCACAAAGCTGTGGTAAAGTACCCCTACTAAAGACTGCATACTTTATTATGTCTTTGAAGTGAAAAGTTCTGTTGATTGTTAACGCCTCTATTTGACGGAAATCGTGAATAAGTACTAAAGTGTAATTAAAATGTAAGGTTGAGGAGTGGCATGCCAAGAAAAAATGTTGGTGATGGAAGTGCGATTGATTCCAAACTTTTGGGTCCGCATGTGGAATATACCCATCGATTTTTAACCCAACAGGTCATGGCTGTAGCTAAATATATGATGCCTTATTTATAAGTCGCTGGGAAATATTTAGTTCTGTCAATTTTTAAGTTATGATGTGTTGTATTAAATTTTATTGGTGCATTCTGTATTAAAAGGTCTTCTCTTACATATTTTGAACTGTAACCATTTTGTTCTCTAATTATTTTTGCTCTATTTTGGCAGTCGTTCAGATTTACCTTCTAATAGTAGGAGCTACTTGGTCCCTCAGCAAGCACGATCACCTCCTTTGGTTTTCCAGAATAATCTATATGCAGGAGACCAATATTCTTCTTTTGGTGAAGCTCAGCGGTAAGTTTAGTCTTGGCAACTTCTCCCCCATTCTCTGAATATACACAGAATTTTGGACAATTGTACTAATAATACAGCTCTAAATCTTGGGTTTGATTGCTCAAGTTACCTTTTAGAAATACATAAATAATGCTACCTGTCTGCTCCCTATTTGCTAGTACTTACCATTTTCTGAACATTACTCTACAACCATCACTATAGTTTCTGGATTTCGGTATTGAGTCTCTCTCTCCCTCTCCCCCCCCACACACATTCTTGTTCGCGGGTTCTCATTTTAGTATCTTCAAGATACTAAAATACAATCTTGCGTCGCATTCAGTCCCGTTCTCCAATATTTTTGCCTTTTCTCATTGTTTGTTGACCTGGAATCCCGGTACTCCAATTGTAATTTGACGAATCAGACTTCCTTTTATTCTCTTTTTAGTTTGGATTTGTTTGGTTGTGGCATGGATAATACCTTACATTTTTCACAGGCTGGTGGGGTGGAGTGAATTTTGGAACTGGAAACAGGATTTCAATGTAATATCATTATATTTGTAGGACAGCAAGGCTTTTACAGCCTTAAATTGTCCCTTTTATCTGTATTTATGTATCTGATGCTTAGATATTTACATAATGATGCTTTAATTTTTTTGTAGCCATCCTTTCTCTTCTTCAGTGAGGGGATATCACACGATGTCATCTAGCAATTTCACCAATGAAGTGGCTCAAAAAGGTGTCTCCTCAGTCTCGCCACTGGTAAATACTTTAGAATCCGGAAGGAAGTTTCAAGCCAAGCATGCAGATGTTCATCTCCCAAAAAGAACGAGTTCCCCTTCACTTCCATCTACGAGTGGAGCTCCATTGGAGAATTCTGTTTTTTCTCTGGATGGCCAAAAAAGGTACAAGTGAACTTCTAACTTTTTGAACCTTTAGTTCTCTTGTCAACTCAGTTATGCTGAGGCTTGATTTTAATAAATTTGTGCCTGTATGATTTGTTTTTTGGGTGGTGGGGAATATTAGTCTTTCCCTATAGGTTCTCGGGCAAAAATTCTCTTTATAATGCTTGAACAGTAACTGAGGATCTTCTCACTTCCCAATCAATGGAAAACCAAAGTAAATCCATGCCCCAAATGGAAAAAAGGGATAAGAGATCAAAAGAAATCCTCATGTTAAATTTGTAGTACATGAAGTTGGTTTTTAATTGGCCAAATAATATTTCCAAGCTTGTTAGAAAACTGTTTGTGGGCCTGTGGTATGGGCTTAATTGTTCCCTCTCGTCTACTGAGCAACCAACATCACCTTCGCAACTGCAGTTTAGACTTTCAAATCACGTGCCCTGATTCAGAACTCAAGGAAAATGACTGAAATTTGAAGAAGTCTTTGCTTTCCACAAGTCAAAAAAAGAAGAAAAAAGAGAAGAAAGTGTATGGAGTCGTGTCCCTGAAATTGAATACCTGAAACAAACTCTTAAAAAATGAAAGTCAGCCTAAATGAGAGGAAGGTCAACTACTGACTGATGTTACTTACGGCATCCTTATGTTACTCTTAGTACTTGGCAATTGGGAAAGATTCTAAAAGACGTAAAGCATAGAGGTCAAGCCTCAAGCCTTACAAGCATAGGCGTAACATGGCCTTTTTTTAATTTTTAATATTATTTTATTTAGCCCCTGTTTGATAGGGATTAAAATCTAAATCAAGTCAACAATTAATTGTAACCATATGAAATTCACAACTTTTCAACAACATATTTTATCAACTTTTATTAAAATTTACTAAAAATCTAATTTTAACTACCACCAAATAGGGGCTTAATGCTGATCAATAAATAAATAAACTCATAATTTCAAGTTTCCTACAAAAAGCATAATTTCTCAAATTCATAAAACCCAAATCAATAATGCTTTGTTCGTAGACTGGATTTGGGTTAGTGTGGGTTTTTTTTGTTGGACTTATTTCCCTTTTAAGTTTCAGCAATAGTTGAACATTTTGTTGAGCTGTTTAGAACACTTCAAATAATACACCATGCCGTGTGATTTGCCTTATCAAACTCGTCTTAATTGCTTCTAATTTCATTAGTTGATTATCTTGGATTGCGCAGAATGGGAGAATACTGTCTTTTTGGCTTGGGAATAATATAATCTTTTTATAATTTCCACTGAATGACTCCCACCTGAGCACTTCTTTTTGACTGTCCCTTTTGGAGGAACACTTTCAGTTTTTATACACCATGCAGTGTGATTTGCATTATCAAACTCATCTTGATTGCTTGTACGTTCATTAGTTGATTGTCTTGGATTGC
The DNA here is from genome assembly GCA_903798315.1 of Fraxinus greggii. Taxonomy (NCBI): domain Eukaryota; kingdom Viridiplantae; phylum Streptophyta; class Magnoliopsida; order Lamiales; family Oleaceae; genus Fraxinus; species Fraxinus greggii. Next base: position 11,361 of record CAIGRK010241752.1, on the reverse strand, counting down.
GCAGAATGTGAGAATACTGTCTTTTGGCTTGGGAATAATATAATCCTTTTTATAATTGCTACTGAATGACATCCACTTGAGCACTTCTTTTTGACTTTCCCTTTCGGAGGAAGGTTGATTAAAATTGTCTTTTGAGTAACAAGCACAATGCCCTGGTGGGTCCAGGAACTGACATATTGGTTCTAATCAAAGCTGGGATGTCTGGAATTCTAAATTCACTATTTAACACTGGAAAAAAAGTTTGATCTTTACATTATACGAAACTGGACTAAATTTTCATTTCTTTTGCTAAGTTTGTCTCCTCATTTCTTTGTTAGTCCTACTACATCTCCACCCAAATTTTGGACTAATAGTGGCCCTCAAAGAGGTCAAGATTTTCCAAGTAAGAGGCAGTCTTCAACACCTGGAGAATATGATAATCCTGAAGTTGTTGCAAGCAAGCCAAAGCACTTTCCAGTTGCCAAAAGATCCAAGATACCTTCCTCATCTTCTCCTGACCAAGGTTTTCGACGGGATCCCGATTCTGCAGATGAAATTGAGCGGTAGGACATTAAGCCCTTGTTTGGGCTCTATTCTTAAAAAAATGCATTTTTCTCTCTCATATTTTCAACTACACATTCTCTACTAAAATAATATTACACGTAAATCCAAAACTTTTTCTTCCTTTTTAACCACACATTCTTCAAAAAATCACTATCCCAAAATACATTTTTCCCCAAAATTTGATTTTAATGGAGCCCAAACAAGGGCTATGTGTATTGCACTGATTTATAATTTAGTAACTGCATTAATTATCATGATAAAATTCCAGTTTATCATGTTTCTGTCCTTTATTGATCCCATTGTTTGCAGAGAACTGCAAGCCAAAGCAAAACGTTTAGCCCGCTTTAAGGATGAACTTAGCCAGAGCGACTCTGCAACTTCAAACCAGAAGGTTCCTGTAATAAGACAGAATCAATCTATGCCGGAAAAAAGGAAATATACTGAGGATCCTACAACGGATAGCAATGTTATCTCCGATAATGAAGGCCCGACACCATCCAGCATTATAATTGGATCATGTCCAGATATGTGTCCTGGTACGTCATTTAAACTTTCTTCACAATTTAAGCTTGTACAGACAATGGTTAAGCTCCAGTATTGTGGTCATCAGCCTCTCACATCAAAGTTATCTCGGCCAAATTTAATATCATCAAGTTGTTTCCCACATTTGTGCCATGTGTAAAATTGAGACTTACGCAGTCTGCAAAACTAGCATACTAAAACATCACAAAGTTCCCTTGTTATGGTTTTGTTGTAAATTTGACTTTCCTTGTTCGCCAGTTCCTTTTCTTGTATTTATTTCCTTAGGATATATACTAGTATAGATTTTTTTCAAATCCTACAAATTTAGGTTTTCAATTTGTTTCTTGATTTAGGATATTTAGAGAATGTTGTAAATTTCAAATTAACAATTTTTTCTACGGCTCAAAGTTGAAAATAAGTAAAATACTTATTTTGACAGTATGGTTACTTTCTAATGAAGTGACTTTGTTTTTTTACTTGGTCTTTGTTTGGCCCCATTTTCTAAAACCTTTTCTTTTTTTCTCAAACTCATTTTCTACCCCACACTTCATGGGATCCACATCTTTTATTAACTTTTTAGCCACTCATTTAGCCTATGTTTGACACCCATCTATTTCTCATTTTTTTCTCTTTCTTTATTTCAATCATACATTTTATCAATAAAATAATATTACAAATAAACCCAAAAATTCTTCTTACTTTTTAAGCACACAATATTCCATCAATTACTATTCTAAAAATTATTTTCAAACAGAATGGGTGTCAAACAGCCCCTTAATCACTTTATCAAAATATACTAAAAATTTGATTTTTAGCTAAACCAAGCGGGGGTTTGATGGTAAGTTATCCAAACATGTTAGGAGACAAAAAGTTACTTATAGTAACTTGACTCCTTTTAAGCTTAGCCAAATACGCTCTTAGTCAAACCTTTGATTAATTCTATAAGAGAGTGGTAGTGTAGATTGTTTCCTTTTACGGTTATTTTTAACCCACCCTATAAATAGGGTCTTTCTCTTTGCATTTCTAAGACACAATGGTTATACGAATTCTCTATTTTTTTAATATATGTCTTAATGATATTTGTTTCATAGTTTCTAACAAGGATAGAACAGAATAATATATTCCAGAGCCTTTTTCATGCCATTCAAGCAAGGTACAATCATCACGGCTCCAACTGCCTTATACCAAGTTTTTGATGCCAGGAAAATTGTTCTTGCCATCATAGAAAACGAAGATTCTGTCATGTGCATGTGATGCATTTGTTCATGATTGAATACATCAATTAAATGCATAGGAATTATTTTCTGTCACTTAATCAAGGGCTTAGAAATTGACCTCCACTTCCTGCTCACTCAACAACCCGGTGCCCAAAGAACCTTGTAAAGTGTGGAAAGTCAAAAACTTTTCTTCTCCTTCCTAGAGTAACTTTACATTTTGTTTATGAAGTTCTGATGTTTCATGTCAAGAGTTGACGTTTCATAGGAACTATTTTCTGTCACTTAATCAAGGGCTTAAGTATTGACCTCCACTTCCTGCTCACTCAACAATCCGGTGCCCAGAGAAGTTTGTGAAGTGTGGAAAGTCAAGAACTTTTCTTCTCTTTCCTAAGAGTAACTTTGCATTTTGTTTATGAAGTTCTGGCGTTTCGAAGCAAGAGTTGACGTTTCATCTTGTTGTCATGCTTTAGAGTCTGAGAGATCAGAACGAGAAAGAAAAGGAGATCTCGACCATTACGAACGCTTCGAAGGAGATAGAAATCAAACTAGCAAATTTCTCGCCGTTAAAAAGGTAAATATTTGGAATCTGCATATTTCTCATAACAAATAATGATAAAGTAGAAAAGAAACTATTTCATTATCACATAGAGCAAGCTGATGAATAATTGCGTATGATACTTCAGTACACTAGGACAGCAGAGAGGGAAGCAGTTCTAATACGACCAATGCCAATCCTGCAAAAGACGATGGGTTATCTTCTGGATTTGCTGGATCAGCCTTACGATGATAGTTTTCTTGGCTTGTATAACTTCTTGTGGGATAGGATGAGGGCAATCCGTATGGACCTGAGGATGCAACATATTTTTAACCTAGAAGCCATCAGGATGCTGGAGCAGATGGTCTGTTCTCTTTCTGCTTGTCCCCTCTAAACAGAAATAATTTTTTTAAATGCCATCATAGTAGCTGTGTTATGAAAGCTCACGAGATTGGATGATAATTAATATGTAACTATCCATTTATTCAGTATCTAGTCTCTCCACTCTTACATTGGATGAAGAAAATGGGAACTTCTATTTTTTACTTCTTGTTTTTATCATATATATGAATATATTCCTTTCGTTTAAGAGTCTTGTATCATCTTGCTTTTTGTAATTTTCTATCATCTTGCTTTTTGTAATTTTCTTTCTGTAAAATAATCCTCTAAACAAAAACTGTTTTTGTGTTTGATGATATACATTGATTATTTATAGGCAATTTCAGAAGACTAATTACTCTTGCTAATATCCTTGTCACAGATAAGACTTCATATAATAGCCATGCATGAGTTATGCGAATACACCAAAGGAGAGGGGTTCTCTGAGGGATTTGATGCTCACCTAAATATTGAGCAGATGAACAAAACATCGGTTGAATTATTCCAGTTGTACGATGATCACAGAAAGAAAGGAATACATGTGGCATCAGAAAGAGAATTTAGAGGTTATTATGCACTCCTCAAGCTCGACAAGCATCCAGGATATAAAGTAAGTCTTCTATGATTGGACATGATTCCTCAACTCTCATTCCCATGTTCTCTGTGAAAATAAGAAAATCATGTCAGGTTGAACCTGCAGAGCTGTCGCTTGATCTGGCCAAGATGACACCAGAAATGCGGCAAACTCCAGATGTGTTATTTGCCCGTGATGTAGCCAGGTTGTGAATTCTCAGATTTGCATGAATGTTTCCTTGGTTTTTTTTTATTAATCACTGTTAATCATAGTTTCATCACTTAATTGCAGAGCCTGTAGAACAAGCAATTTTATTGCCTTCTTTAGGCTTGCTCGAAAAGCTAGCTATTTACAAGCATGCTTAATGCATGCTCATTTTTCGAAGGTATGGCCTTTGCTTCTTCTTGTTGTTAGTGTTAGAAATAGAATCATATTGGCAATTAAGTCTCCAATCACACATGATGGTGTATCCATTAAGTTATCTTCACCATTAATTGTGATATGTCCATGACAAGTCTGTCGGTATTATACAAGTGTCTCCCTCTTTTAACATCGTGGATGTTTTGGGGTGGATAAACTGTCGGAAACAAGGGCAGAACCACACCAGGTGGAGGCAAATTTGATAATATATTTAGGATAAATTCCTTCAAGGGGTCCCAAACCTTTCATAAGTGTGGCAGCCATGTCCCCAAACTTCCATTTCTAGCACCCATATCCCATGAATGGAAGTTTTGGGAAATGGCTGCCACACTTACAAAAGGTTGGTGGACCCCTTGAAGGAATTTACTCTAAAACTTTTTCATCCTTATGCTCGTGCAAAGAGCAATTTATTGAGGTTTTCTTTGATAAAAAAGGAGCTCAATGACCCAATAGTCATTATCATTCTAAACTTCTCCACGAATTATTTCTCTAGCTGTCCTATTTGATTTGTCATCCCAATACTATGCATACAGAAATTGTATTAATTTGTGTGTATTGAACAGTTACGTGCCCAGGCTCTTGCTTCTTTGCACAGTGGTCTGCAGAGTAACCAAGGAATTCCTGTCTCTCATATGGCTAAGTGGCTTGGGATGGAGGTAAATGTTTAAGATCAATTACTGTTCTTTTAAATCATCAAAAGGTTTTATATTCAGTTTTCTGTGCTTGTCTATTTAAATCAGGAAGAAGACATAGAGAACTTTCTGGAGTATTATGGATTCTCAATAAAAAAGTTTGAAGAACCTTATATGGTTAAAGAAATTTCATTTCCTAATGTTGAGAATGACTATCCTGTCAAGCGTTCAAAACTTGTTCATCAGAAAAAGTCAAAGATGATAGTAACTGATGTCTCATCTCCTTGTCTAGCTGAGTCATTTGCCTCTGAGAAAGCAAAAAAGGGTCATGAGCCGGAACCTACTCCTGTTCAAGCCATCATGCCTGAAAGTACCCAGGCCATAGATGAGGAGATGCATGACTATGGAACCATCTCATCCCCAAAAGACGCCACACTGAAGCCAATGTTTGAAACATCAGTTGATTTAAGGATCCCGATCAAACGAAAGAGTGGAGATGAGGTTCGGGTGGCTCCAGCTAATCCTTTGGTATGGGACTTCTCCAAGAGCTCTCCTAAATCAGATGAAATCAGGGTTGAAAGTGGAGGGACTCCAATGTATAACCAGCTTTTCAGAAACTCTTTTAACAAAGTGACAAAGTATGACTCAGAATTCACACCATCACAAATCACGCCAGAAAGAGAAGTAAGATTGCCCATTCTGCCAATTGATTCTAAGGTGAAAAATCCAGTACCACAGCCTGTGTTCATTGAAGACTTAGAAGATGAAGAACAGACATGTATTGTGGAAGAAGATAAAGCTGATGAAGTGGGAACAAGTTATTACGATGAAGAAATTGCTCAGGCAAAACTTAAACTTATATTAAGGTTGTGATTGCTATTTTTTAGCCTGTCATTCTTAGTGATTCTTTTATTCCACATTATTATCTTACTATTTTATTGGTCAGGAGATGGAAGCGTTGTGCATTAAAGAAAAGAGAATTGCGAGAGCAAAAACAGTTGGCTTCATGTGCTGCACTGAGTTCACTCTCGATGGGTCCACCAATTTGGCGCTATGCAGTTGTAAGTATTCTTTAGGAGCTATTTTCCTCACTTGATATTTGCATAGTTTACCGTTGATAGTGGTGAAGATGCAAGCTGTTTTATTAAGGCCCTGTTTGAGCCACATTATTTTTTTCATTGTCATTTTCTACTTATTTTCAACCACACATTCTTCAATAAAATAATATTTTTCATTATATCAATAATTTTTCCTTCTTTTTCAACCACATATTCTCCATCACATCAACAGTAAATATGCATTCTTTTTCCAAAAATGTGCACCAAATAGGGGCTAAGATTTTAGTTGTAGGCTCGAACCTGTTTTTATACAACAAAGGATTAAATTTAGCATGCAGTGAATGAAGATATTGCATTTTTCTTGCTTGATATATTTATCATCTAACAAGTAAAGCGCAGGCATTCAAATAATACATGTGCGCTAGGTTGTAATATATTGCTATCTACCAGATGTTAAACTTGCAAAATGGTTAGGATGTCTAATGTTGATTAAGCCCCTGTTTGGTGCGGATTAAAATCAATTTTTTTATAGATTTTGATAGAAGTTGATGAAATGTGTGGTTGAAAAGTTGTGGGTTCTTGGTTAAAATTAGTTGTTGACTTTGACTTCGATTAAAATTTTGATTTTAATTTCTACCAAACAAGGGCTAAATGTTTCATCTTGGTGTAGAACTCAATGAGCCCAAGTTTTTTGAGTTTTTTAAGAGGCCCATAGCGATATTGGTAGTATTGAATTTTTTAACATTTTCATTAGCTAAGTATACTCACATCCAAGAAAAAAAAACACCCATTAGGTATTTGGGATTATCTGAAATATATGTCCACTTTGTTAAGGACATTATTAAGTTTCCAATTACTCATCTTGAAGTGCTATGATTAGATCTATTAGAAAATCATGTTAACTGTCACACGTTTATGGCCAATTTGAACCACCATTTTGTTATATACTCTGCATACGTTACTTAAATTGGGCAGAGGTTAACTCATTGAGATTGGAAGTAGTTCCACATTGTTTTTTAGTGCAGGTAATTTGATCAACTTGTGAACAAAAACAATTGTAATGAAAATTTTGTCTTTACCATGAACATGAGCAGACAGAAAGATGTAAAATTAAGTATCTAACAGTTTGCAAGTTCATTTAACTTTCCACTTGCATCACTTTTATAGTTGATTATTGAGCAATTAAATTTCAGGTTCCTTAATATGTCCTTATTCTTCACTTATTCTACTAAGGCTTCATAATCTGTTTCTTCTCTTCTGAAGCAATCAGGCACTGTTGGCGAATTCAACATTCATCGTGTCATGAGTAGAAGACATGAAATTCTAGAAAAATCATGGTCAATGCTAAATCCTTCAGACGTTGTAGCAGCTACACTTGTTGAAAGAAATTCAGATGCCAAATGCATTTGCTGGAAGATTGTTTTATGTTCTCAGGATGATGGCCTCCATCTGGACTTCACTTCGCAAAGGAATGAAGCTCTGCAGACTGCTGCAGGTTCATGGTTGCATTCTAAACTTGTGCCCATGAGGAATGGGAATGATGATTTGCTTATTTCGTCTCCTGGCCTGGCTATTTGGAAAAAATGGGTTCCTAGCCAATCTGGCATCAATCTGACATGTTGTTTGTCAGTTGTTAAGAGTGTCAATTATGAGAATTTGGATGACACTGTAACAGGTGCCACTGCAGTTATCTTCCTTCTGTCAGAATGCATCCCAATGGATCTCCAAAAGGATCGGCTTCATGACCTCCTCATGTCATTGCCTTCTGGTTCTCAATTACCCTTTCTAATCTTAAGTGGTACAGACAAGGGTGATTCCGATCCTTCTGTTATATCTGAAAAATTAGGGCTCAATAATATTGACAAATCACGGATGGGTACATTTTTCATTTCTTTTCTCAGAAACCAGCCAATGGAACAGTTTGATGGGTTTTTCAGCGACGAAAAGTTAAGAGAGGGACTGCAATGGTTGGCAAGTGAATCACCGCCACAACCTGTTATCCACTGCACAAAGACACGTGAATTGGTTCTAACCCACTTGACTTCTGCATTGAAGGTTTTTGACGAGGTTAGTGCTCACAGTGTTGGTCCAAACCAATGTATTACGGCTTTCAATGATGCCTTGGATCAATCCATGGGGGAAGTGGCTGCTGCAGCCAGAGCAAATCCTACTGGTTGGCCTTGTCCTGAAATCAGTTTGCTGGAGAAGTCTACTGATGAGTACAAGTCTTCTGTTTGGTACTTGCCGAGCATAGGATGGAGCTCAGCTCAAAGAACTGAAGCACTTTTGTCCGTGTTAAATGAGTCTAAACTTCCAACATTTGATCATGACATTTCTTGGTTATACAAGGGTTCAAATATGGGTGTTGATACTGGAAACCAGAAATTACTCCTTGAAAATTGCTTAGTTAACTATTTTACGGAGACTAGTAAGTTGTTGGGAGCGTCGTTAGCAAGAAAAGAGGCAAGTGCAATTCTTCAAAAATGTGCCGGGCTTGAGCTCCATCATTCGACCTATTACATAATCCCAAGTTGGGTTAGAATTTTTCGACGGGTATTCAATTGGCGGTTGATGAATTTGACTAGTGGGGAATTTTCTTCGACGTATATCTTGCCGCAGAATGAGTATTCTACCCCTTCTGTAGTTCTGGATAAATCAGAGCTTTACTATAACATGTTGACACCTTTCTATGTTTCTCCATCACTGGATGAAATGGTCGAAGTTGGCTGCTACCCTCTCGATTCTGGTCTGATTCCTGCTGAACACATGGCTTTCCAAACTTGGTCGCCCATGGATTCTGACAGACGTGATGTTCAGACTATTAACAATGAAATTGTCTTGGTGGAGGATGAACAGAATAAAAGCCGGAATGGTGTAGTGACAAGTGACTACAACGTCACGAATGAAGTAAATGACAGAACCCCACTAGGGTTCCTCACCGACGCTACCAAAGAAGCTGACAAACTAAGCGAGATCCTGGAGAAGTGCAATATTTTGCAGAACCTGATAGACAAAAAGTTATCGATCTATTTTTAGTACGACAGAATCTGTTTCGAAAATTTTTGTAGCACAGTGAAGCATAAAAAGGTCAGAGAACGAGGTGCATATATTTTGGCATGGGATATGTTGTGCATCCTTGAAGGTTCGTATTGCCATGGTGCTCTGAGCAATGTGGTAATGACTTTGGCTTTGCCCAATGATCATCTCCCGTCCAATGCCGGTATGGTTTTGCAGTTACCATCATGCTGTTCGATACATCACTAGTGCTATAAGCTAAAGGGAATTTGCTAATTGGGCCATTCACTTGGTACAATTCTTCGGCAGGAAGTATCTACCTACAAATAGAGTGGTGTGTGGGTTTTGCATACATTACTTGTTTTGAATGGAACTCATCGAATCGGAATAAAAAGGACAGTTAAGTGAAAGTAGCATGCCCAGTCAAGAATGCTGCTAGATTGTAGTAGGTGCCTCTTTTATCCATCTCCCTAGTAATTTTTATTTTTATTTTTTAAATATAACATTGTAGCTTTTGTAACAAAAAATTTCTTGGAGGAAGCATCTTCCAATTAATGGAAATCAAATTTCCAAACGAACTATGATGAATTGTACTGTTTGGGCGTGTATGTATGGGGGACTATAAAGTGTAGAGAACACTTCATTGCATCCTCTCTTGAAGCTAAAACGGGAAAGCGAATAATGAAGACTAAAAGTGTCTACTAAAATAAAATAAAATGTGTACGACACGATTATAGAGAAAAAGTATGGAGAAAATATGTACGAACAACTAAGATATCGCGCACTCAAAATTTAGGCGTGTAAAATTTGAATGGGGTGCAATATCATGATGAACCCACACCATCTCCATAACCTCCCACCCCCACTCCACCCCAAAATGTTATAATAATTGACTATCCAATGTAATGAAATTAGCATGCATAATATCCATATTTCCAAAGAAAAGGGAAAAAAAAATTTCAACTAAACTCTACAATCTCCCTAGTCTCCCACTTTTTGCTCTTTTAAACCTCTTGGCATGTCTACCACCAGCACCAGCCTACCCCAACCATTGCACCCCCACTACTGCCGGCTTATTTCCTTCGACACGTGAACACTTGGAAAACGACACTCCCGGTAGCTGGAAAGTCATCCACGGTGCAACTGCGGAACCTCATTCCAAGTGGTTTGATTGCCTTTGCCACTTGCATCCACACTTCGTGGCTGGTGCATGTGATTGCCACTGTCACTGTCGCCGGCCGGAAAACTTGCACTGCCTTGTTCAACACCTCCACAATATCGTCGTACATAGAGGCCACACACTCGAAACTTGCATAACTAAATCCATCCTCGGGTGTAATGTGGATTGTCGAATAACGATCACCGTCAATGCCATTCATAGAATATCCACATGGATCAAATGCAAAGTCACATATAAGTGCATTAGGGTTGATGTCACATATGCCCGCTGATTCCGTCATCTCTTTTCCGGCGGAGTCTCCTGTTTGACCTGTTGAAGATAAAATCTAATTGAATAAATGTGCCTCATTCTCTATTAACTTAAGTTTTTAGACAAGATACTTTAGTACAGGACGTGAGCATGCAAAGAACCGGATTTCAAGTCTCTTTGCTACTCGATTATGAAAATTGTGCAAGTTCTAAATTTAGATGAGATTTGTCAACATTACCGTCATTTGGAAGTCGGAAAAACTTCTGGGCCAGAACCCTATCCAGCCCAGTCATGCAAACTTCCACAGTATAGAGCTGATCATCACATGGGCTCTTCTCCATCATTATTTGAGATTGATCACAAGCTGAGAATACATGCCATGAATGAGAAGATAACTTTGAAGGCATCACAGAAGCTTTTCTACAGCAAAGATTTTCAGGCAAGTTCTCCTCCAAATAAACAATTTCCTCTTCAAAACTTGTATGTGGGTAAGGTTGTGCTTCAGGGAAAATGAAATTTCCTCTGGTGTATCTGCATGCACAGATTTTAAGGTCCATTGTACCAGCATGATGCAGCAATGGAGGGATGGATTTTAACAATTGAGTGGTCCCGCACGTTTTGATTATGATCTTAGTAGGGTACACAAACAGGCTTGATTCTGATAATACATAAGAATCAAAATACTGATTTCCAAGTGCTGAAACTACTGTGCACTGCACTGCATGCAATACTTTCTCAAGAGACTGAAAGTCCAGCTGACGGAAACCTATTCCGATTGCCGGATCATCACCGGAAAAATTTAACTCGAGCCTCTTCTCAAATCCTTCGAACCCAGAAACAGCCATTGATGAAAGATGCAAATATTAACGTTCGAATTCCAAAGAGACAGAATAAAATGTTAGTATTTCTTTGAGTTTAGCTGCAGGAATACAATGACAGAAGTTGAGGTGCCATTACTGTTACAGAAGTGTGTGTATATGTAGGAAGAGTATGCGTGAAGGGGGTAGGGTGGGGTGGGATGGGATGGGATGGAGTGGA